>WXVQ01000317.1:0-18221 GCA_013372465.1 Nitzschia sp. Nitz4 | reverse complement strand
CTCCGGATTGCACTTTTCACACTGTCATCAAATATAAAAATCCCACCCTCCAGGCGGGTTTGGAACACACATTCTTCACATTCCTCGAATGCAGGCATTCCGAATGCTACCTTCATTTCGAGACTTTCAAACCACCCTCGGCGACCCCCATTGGAAACTTCTGCTTTCCGGCTCTCTGACGGATAACTCTGGTAGAATGTAGAGCCACACAGGATCACACCATCCTGTTTACTGGCGCTCTTGCTGTGGTCTTCATGTCTATCTGCAAAGTGCCGACCAGCAACTTTGCCAGAACGCACAAACTTCCGATCATTCTTGTCATAGTAAAGGTATGCCCCATGGTAATTTTTCTTGCGATCCTTAGTGTCTCCCATGCTAACACTTTCGAACTTTTCTTCTCCTTGCAATAGACAGGACATTGGGTTTTGTGACACTGCCACAAGGTCACTTTTCACATGTCCTTGTAGTACCATGATACTACACATGGCAGGCATGTTTGCATAGGCAAAATCCCAACACCAATGTTGGGGACGGTGATTCTCATATTCATTTCCAAGTCTCAAACAAAGATGGCGGTGCAACCTTTGTCTACAAACCCTGGTAAGTACCTCAGCATTGGATATACTAGTACTTCGTTCTCCATCAATCCCCTCACCACCCAAAGATTCGGATCCTCCAGCAGCAGCACGGCCATCAATTTTCAGCAGGCATTGCACACGTCTCACCCATGTTTCATCTTGTAAAAAATCTCGAACCGGTATGTTGACTCGACTCAAGGTATAAGTGAGTGTGGTAGCTGGCCATGGGGCCAATGTGTTTGTGCTTCTCCTTGTTTGTGTTGTTGCATCCTCAATCGCAGCTCCAGTGATGGACATGGGAATGATCTCAACCTGGGTTTGGATGTGACTTTGTTGTACGGCTTGATCTTCGGGAGACACTGGTGTGGTGGTAAGTGTTTTTGGGGTCTCACGGTTGTTCAAAACAATTTTCGCCAACTCAGCTTTCTTCATTGTTGCCTTCACAGGAATTCCACGAGCCTCCAGGAATGCTACCAAGTACTTTTTGCCTGGGAGCTTGCGCACGTTTTCTGTATTTGGCCATGAGGTAAAGTCTTCCTCAGCCTTTGTTGTGATTCCAAGATTGTCCAACATCACCTCACATTCATCACTTCCACGCAGTGTAGCCCGTTGCCGATCTAGAACCAGACTACGCCGCCGCTGTGCTTCTAAAGCTGACTCTGTGACAATGCGTTGTCGCTCCTCCACTTGAAAAGAATGAGTGAGAGTCTTGGACCTCTGTAGGTGCTCTTGTGTGATGGTGGCTTGACGCAGGAGCTCCTCGCCATCAGACTTGCGGTCTTTGGGAAAGTTTAGTACATCAAAGATTCCCTCGCGGATATGGCCATGTGCCAGATGTTCTTTTATCAATAGTGGGAGATTGTCCAGGATTTGTTGACGTTCTTCATTGCAAAGCTCTCGAGACAAAGTCGAAAGCATTCCATCAATACATGGGAATTTCTTCTCGCCCCAGTCTAACATTCCATTCTTTAGCCCCCCACTTCTTATGCCATCTTCAGTGATTGCCTTACTGTATGCCTTGGGTATACAGCTCAACAAGTAGACTAGTGCCTTCTGCTTCCTGTATGGGAGATGTAGCTTCCCATTTTGATGAAGCTCTTCCATCACTTTTGTAATCCGTGTAGAATTAAGTTGTGAATGGAAGGTTTTCATGTTGTCAAACAAACCATGTAGGGTACGAAACACTGGGCACAGATCCGCAGCTTGTTCTACCGCAGTCCGTGCTGCATTGTGTTTCTCAGCATCGATTGCCTTGGCTCGGTATGACTCAACATCATCGACAATGTTGGCAATCTGTGAAATGTCCCCATCCTGCCAACTGACCACACGATGGAGCTCCGGATCAATCGGACTCTTTCCATCCCATTTATCAAACTCTTTCCGAAGCTCATCAACAAAGGGAAATAGAACTTTGTCCCGGTATATACGATACCGTTGTTCATCTGCACCCTTTTCGGCTCGCATGAACAGCACAAAACCTTCCCTCTTGTCGCCAACAGTACACCCGGCCCCACCAATAGTAAGACCAGCGATTGGTACCAGCAGTAGGGGTTGTTCCCCAGGTAATTCTCTTTCACTTAAACCAGACACTGTGACGAAAATCTGGGCTGACAAACCTGCCAAAGAGAAGGTGTGGCTGAGCTTTACTCTGATCCCATCAGCAATGTGCATCTCCTTCGTGTCATATTTCGAATGGGTAGATGCCTTCTCGAGAGACTTCGATTTAATCAATCGGAAGGCCTCACTCTCATCAACCTTGTTGGAGGTCGAAGGTACATAAACAAATTTTGCAATGTCATCAGTTGTGAGAATGTAGTGAGGACGGATTGCACGGATTGGAAGGTCACCATGTACCCCTAGAACTGTCTTATAGAACCTTTTGGCGCCCTCCGATGCTTTACCCTTCAAAATAGCATTGTGGTCCGAAAGGCGTACACTCGAAACAGGAACGTAGTGCGACGACCCCACTGTTGCCATCAAGGAGGCACCACAACGGGAAGAGGACTCTGCAGCATGTCTTGTGTTGGTCTTATGACGGAACGATTTGGCAACTGAGTTGCCTTTGTAGGAAGCTGCCAATGCAAGGTAAGTCGCAACAGTTGTGGGGTCCACATACACTGGGCCAGCTGGACACAATCCCTTTGATCGGAGTTGCTTTGTTTTGTATTGGACCAAAATCTCTTCTACCTCCTTTCGACCAATGGAGCACCCTGATACTGTGAGAAGGGAATCAATTTCAGATTGAAATTCTTCATCAGAAATCAGCCGAACCTTTCCTCCTTTGTAGCCCCAAGGTTGATTTCGTTTCATCGTACCACTCAAAAAGGACTTCCGATGATTGTTCAATGTCCTGGTTGAAACCTCGGGAGGTACGAGATTACTCTCACGAAAGTAGCGCTCTTGTTCAGACCGCTTGATTCGTGCTGCACGTTTCCCATGTGATTTTTCGAATGCACTTTCAATTTGACACAATATTGAGGCAGCCTGGTATGGTGTGTACCATTGGTGTCCAGACGAAGGCGGAGCACAAGCCACAGGTGGATCAGAACCGTTCTGCTTGTTGGTTGTTGCCTTGTTCTTGTTGGACTTCTTTGCCCTAATAGGTTGTAATTGTAATTGCTGTGGTTTAAAAGGGGGGGAGGACCAGCTGGCACCATCTTCACCATGTCGCTCTTCTTGATCGTCGTAATCTCTTTGAATGTCTTCGATGATTTGAGTTGGAGAAGGTTTGGTGTTATGGCCTAGGTAAACACCCATACGTTCCATTTCCCTGGTCGCTTCCTGGCGTGATTGTGTCAGTGTCATCTTTGCAGCTTTCGGCAAACAAGGGATTGGTGCCACATCTGATAGCTTCGTCTCTTGGTCCTCCATCAATTCTACAATTATGGCAGATGCATCATGCATCAATTTGTGTTGCTTGATTATGTGGCGCTGCAATTGTTTCAAGTTTTTTTTTTTCACCTGATTTTGATTATCAACAACTCTTTTTGCCTCCCTTGCAGAAGAATACTGCATTGCTTTGGCTAAGTATTTGGTGGTGAGAGTAGAGCGATGTTCCAGGAAGTTGAAAGCTTCTATTTTTTGATCATCCCTGGTTGAAGAAGATTTCTTGCTTGTTTGGGGGAGTGGAAACACTATCTATCGATGCAGCAGTCTGTTGGTTACTAGTTTGTAGGGTCTTGTCACAGAGAGGTGATACATCATCAGCAACACCAGCATGTGTCGGAGGAGGAGGGGGTGACTTGAGCAAGCTGCCACTGTAGTACGGAGTAAGAGTGACAACATTGTTGTACCAGTTGTTGTCCTTGATTTTTTTTGAAGGGGTTGGGGTGACAGCATGTGCACACGGTGCTCTCTTCTTGGGGGTCCTCATCTCTTGTCCTCTAGTTTCCTGGTTGCCGTTGTGCCTGTTGTAGTGCTTGTTGTTGGAGCGTTTCGTCGGGGTACTACTTCTTCTTGTACTCTTCATTGTTCTACCTGCCGTCTTGTTCTTGTCATGGGTGGTTATTCTCTGTGGTTCTTCAGTTGAACTGGTTGAATTTCCGGTCTGAGACAAAGCCCTGAGATCCTTTGCCCTTCTAGAACCAGCTTTTGTCATGGTTGATACAAAGAGTGATGGTCAATGCCATCGATGTTTTTGGGGAATTAGTTAGTCTTGATGCGGTGAAAATCCTGGCGCGCGCCGGCCTTGTAGTGGAAAGGTTACGCCGTAGTGGAAAGGTTACTCTGAACAGTAGTCAAGGTGTGCGCCGCTCACATTATGGCGGCTCCATTCCAACCGACAACCCCTTAGCGTGGAGCAGCGTTTCTTGCTTGCAACAGAATCTTCGTTCTTTCTTCGTCTTGATGACCAAACCATATCGTGGTAGACTCCAACAACCATGCAGTTGCTCTCAGGAAACATTGTTCAAGCCTCCTCTTCCAACGACAACACGAGTAGTGGCACTGTCGTCTTCCCCAAATCCACGAAACATATCTCGGCGAGTGAAAGCACAGGGTCCGTAATTGACAATATCATCACAACAAGTGAAATGGTAGGTTCAACTGATAGATTTGTCTATGAATTGGTTTCATCATCAATGCTAACTCCATCGCGTTTCAAGAATGAACAGGATGCATGTCGCGACGACGTGAGTGGTATCGAAAAAGCCGGTGAAGATATCTCTCAACGACACGAGGACGAGAATATTGGCATCGATGAGACGGGAAATGTCGAGTTGATGATTGAAGGGACACGTGAGCGTGTCAGTCAAGAGCAACAACAACTGCATGTAGCACAAGATTGTTTTAACAAGGGAATTGCCCTTTGGTCTGATTCCATGTTCTGTGATGCATTGCCCCTGCTCCAACAAAGTTGCCGACTGCGGGAGGACATCCTGGGGCGTAGGTCTCCTCTGACAGCTAAATCCTATCAGTGGGTGGGGACCATTTTGTACCAACAGGATGAGTACGATCATGCATTGGATAGCTTTTGCCGCAGCTATCGTATTCAGAAGCAGAGTGCCGAGGACATGGCAGAAACATTAAAGGCACAGGGCAAGCCGATGCGAGCGGATCCTTGTGGCATACTCAAGAACTGGATCAACAAGTGTTTGGATGCTCTCCTCTATCAATCCCTAGGAAATTCAGGGATCCAACCGGTATCTGCCCAGACGATCCAAGCACATCGGGAACCATTTTGGAAAAAGTTCCACTCTTGTATTAGTCATGAAAGAAAAGGAGATGCGCTTTCTGCGATGGCAAGTTTGGGCGAGGAAGAAGTCAAGACAATCAAATCCAAGAGATTTACACATGCTATCGAATCCTACCAAACGGCCTTGCAATTGGAGTATCAACGACGGAACATTAGCTCTAGCACTCCCACCCGACCGTTGATGGATGCAGCCGATCTACATTTTAAGATTGCTCACTGTCATCAAGCGTTGTCTCAGTGGGGTCGGGCGGTATTGTCATTCCGACAGGCGTACATGATTTACAGTGCCTTTGGACACGATACGAGATACACCGAGCAATGTTTGTTGGAAACATGCAATGCCCTTTGGGAGATGGGGTATCGATCCTCCATTTCGAATAATTATGTTGAATCGACTATGAGACAAGCCATGGAATTAGAACGCACGGGGGATTCAGTACTAGGAAATGATGACACAATTCAGGCGCTGGAAGCGTATACGCAGGCTTCTCAGCTCGAAGAACGTAATCCCGTCGGTCGAAGTCAAGGCGTGTTAGGTATTCTATGTTTCAAGATTGGAAAGGTTCATTACAAGAGTATCCGTTGCAATGGTATCAAAGGGAACGTCGAAGAGTCCAAGCAACAGGCAATGTACCATCTCTGTCGGGCGTTGGGAATCTTTGAAATCATTTTGGGACGCCAACATCCCTACACCGTGAGCACTATGAAAATGATCCAAACAGTTTGTCAGCTGGAACCTTCTTCAATGGTGGCATGTACGGATCCCATCAGGACACCATAGCATGCACTAGGGAGATAGGTAAAGAGTTAGTACTATGGTTTCAATGGTTTATTTTTTCTTTTCTCGTACCAAGGCAGGACCTAAGGTTGACGTCTTGACACGTCAGCAAAAATGGAACGATTCTGATTGGCTACACAAAATTCTGGTACTAGGGTACGTACAGAAGGCGACATTCGAACGAGGAAATTTGAGGTGCATTCAAATGACACAAGTGTTATTATATTTGTGTCATGGCCATCATCCCTCTTGTTGCCATCACAAACTACTACTAGTTGCTGTAGACATAGACTATCGGATAGTATTGGCTGCGAGGACTCGGAAAGGTCAGCATCATGGCGCCTCAAGACGACGACAGTAGTATTGCGAATGACATCACTACAAACAATCCAACCGAGTTGAGTCAAACAACGAATCACGTGTACATTTGGGAAGAAGAGCATTCTTGGATTCCCGCACAAGTGATTGACCGTCCCAGCTTGGACACTGCCGTCGTCAATGTTCCTATTTATGCAGACGAACAAGCCATTGTTTGTGACGGAGGAAGAACGGCTCGCCACTGGAACAAGAGGACCGTGCCTCAGTCGGCACTTGCCTTACAAAACGTGGATCGGGATGGTATGCTTCAAGTCGTGGAGGATATGGTCGACCTTCCGTTTCTTCACGAGGTAAATAAGGCAGCTATATGTGAGCTATTGACTGATTGCCCCATCGGTTGCTCACCTCATTCCTCTATCCTAGGCTGCCATCCTGTACAATCTCAAAGCGCGCCATATTCAAAGTCTTCCATACACCAGAACGGGTGATATCATCATTGCCGTCAATCCATATCAATGGTTTCATCAATTGTATTCGTTGCACAAACGTCTTTGGTACGGTCAAGCTTTGGTGTGGCATCCACTCTCTTCCAGCAATACTTCATCCCCTGGAGAAGACCCTCGCGTACATTTGCCTCCTCATGTATACGAGACAAGTTGTTTGGCCTACAAGGGTCTGTTAAGAAACAACGAGGATCAGTCCATTCTGGTTAGTGGGGAGTCGGGAGCAGGCAAGACCGAAACGGTCAAGATTTTGTTGGGGGATTTGGCCAGCGTCCAATTGGGTCCCAGTGTTTTGCTCCATCCGCATTCCCCTACCACACAGACGTCCAAACAACAACAGAAGCAGCATCATGAATATTTGGAAGAAAATGCGGATGACTACAATGATATCGTCAAGCGCGTTTTGGACAGTAATCCCCTGTTGGAGGCTTTTGGAAATGCCAAGACCCTCCGCAACGACAATTCAAGTCGATTCGGAAAATACTTGCAGTTGCAGTTCCATCGGACGTCTGAATCTAATTGTGTCTTGGCAGGAAGCAAATGTGAAGTCTATTTGTTGGAGAAGAGTCGAGTGACGATCCATGATCCAAACGAGAGAACCTACCACATCTTTTATCAATTATTGGCTGCCCCAGATGATTTCAAAGAGAGCATTTGGTCTGGGTTGGTGGATACCGACAACGAGTCGTTCGATTATGTTGGATATACTTCCACCGACACCATTGAAGGTCAAACGGATGCCCAGCGGTTTCAAAATACGCTGCAAGCGTTGGATCTCATTGGCGTTCAGGGTGAGACCCTCAAGTCATTGTTCCGAGCAATTTGTATTGTCTTGCAACTGGGAAACATGGATTTTGAAGTCCATCCCAACGATCCAGAAGCGAGTCAAGTTGTGGATGTTGAAGAACTCAAGGCACTGGCAGAGTTGATGGGTATTGATCACATGGAGCAACTCTCGACCGCATTGACGGTTCGCACCGTGCAAGCACGTTCGGAAACCTTCAAGGTTCCTCTAACCTCCATTCAAGCACAAGAATCTGCCGATGCTTTTGCCAAGGAGATTTATGCACGAACGTTCCTTTGGCTTGTTCGGACCATCAATGAAGCCACCTGTGCAGAACAGAATTATGTAGCAGAAACACCAACGAATGGATCGGGTCGTCGAAGGTCACCCAGCAAAGGTTCAGCGCCACCTCAACACTATGGTATCATTGGCTTGCTGGATATCTTCGGTTTCGAAACCTTCGAAACCAATCGCTTTGAGCAACTCTGCATCAACTATGCCAATGAAAAACTCCAGCAAAAGTTCACACAAGATGTGTTTCAAAGTGTCCAGGTCGAGTATGAAATGGAAGGGATCCAATTGGAAGAGATTACGTACGATGACAACACAGACGTGCTAGACTTGGTGGAGGGAAAGATGGGTTTGCTAGCGTGTTTGAATGAAGAATGTCTTCGGCCCAAGGGATCGGACAAGGCGTTCGTCTACAAAGCTCAAGCGATGAACAAGGACAACGCTACCTTCTTCCGTGACCTCCATGCACCAGATCTGGAATTTGGGATCAAACATTTTGCCGGTGATGTGACCTATCACGCGGACGAGTTTATTGTCAAGAACAAGGACACACTTCCAACAGACCTCCAAAATTGCGCCGGTCATTCAACGAATGCTATCGTTGCAAGTGAACTGTCCAACACGCACCAACAGGAAGGGACAAGTGCAGCGAAGGAGTCTGCCAGTGGCGCTTCCACCAAGAAGAGACGGCCGAGAGCTTCTGGAGGCTCTTCCGCCGATGCGCAATCGCATATGAAAAAGAGAACATCCAACCTGGTAGCCGAGACTGTGTGGACCAAGTTCAAGAGTCAACTTGGACGACTCATGGAAGCATTGTCCCGGACCAAAACGCGTTACATCCGTTGCATCAAACCCAACGAGTCTAAGAAACCAAGAGTGATGGAACATGGAAGCACAGTCGAACAATTGAGGTGTGCCGGTGTGGTGGCTGCTGTTACCATTTCCCGTTCGGCATTCCCCAATCGCTTGGAGCACATGATCGTATTGGAACGCTTCAAAGCATTGTGGCCAGAAGGTTCGCACCTGCAAACTCTCCAAGACACCAAGTTGGATCCGAAGCAACGCACAGCCAGGGCTACTAACGAACTTCTTTCCCTGGCCTTGAAGGAAATGGAATTTCAAAGGAAGGGAATCAACATTCAAGCATTTGTCATGGGGAAGACCCGGGCCTACTTCAGAGCAGGTGCTCTCGAGTTTTTGGAAGGAGAAAGGATCCTGCATCTCAGTAAGTTTGCATCAAAGATACAGAATCTGATCCGTGGTTTCGTCGCACGGACTGTTTACAAAAATTTCCGAGATGCAACCATTCGACTACAGGCAGGCCTCCGCAGTCGCATTGCAGCTAGACACTTTCACGCACTACGCAACAAGGCGGTTCGACTACAATGTTGGTACAGAGTATTGTCTGCAAGGAAGGTCTTGATTCAACGGCGTCTCTACTGCAGCACTGTCATGATTCAAACCCAATGGAGGGTTCAACGTGACAGAAAACGGTTCGTTCAGCTCTGCCAAGCCGCATGTGTTGTTCAAACAATGGTCCGTGGTGCCCTGCAACGCCCCAAGTATCGACAAGCACTTGTTGACAAGAAAGAAGAAGCCAAGCTTGAAAATCAGTTGCGTGCCCTGCAGAGGAAGTTGGAAGAAGCAGAATCCAAGCGTGCCGAGGCTGAGACCCTGGCAGATTCCAAGGCACGTGAAGCCATCGAGAAGTACAAGGAGGAAGCTCGCGCCGCAGAGTCTCCACCAACAGAGGGTGACAACAATGAAGTCACGCCTCCCTCTGATGTACCTCAGGTAGTTATTTCAACCACTACCGTTGCCTCCACGCCAGATGAGGACCAACAGAACTTGATGGACGAGAGTGGCCGAATGCTAGAGTACCTTCGGAAGGAAGTGTACAAGCTCCGAAGTCAGAATCAACAGCTGAAAACAGATTTTGATTTGTTGAAGGACAATAACCAAAGGTTAATGGATGCGAATGCCAGTGCAGGAGCTTCTTTTGCGGCTCTGAATCAACATGCGAAACAGCTCAGCAAACACAACACACAGCTTCTAACGGAGGTGAACTCCTATCGAGTTCAGGTCCAAAAGTTGAATGTTCTACATGCGGAACTGAAGGATGAATTAAAGATGAAACAAGAATCCTATATTGCCGAGGTCCAATCGCGATTGGAGACACAAAAGGCTATGCAGAAGATTGTGGATTTGATACAAGATAAGTGTCGAGACCACCGTCTGGTAGAGAAGATCTTGCAAGTCGCAGACGAATGTGAAATGGAGCAAATAGGAATGGGAGGTGACCACCATACCCCTGCAAGTGAAAAGAGTGAATCGAAGTCTATGTTTGGGTACCTGAACTTTTTCTCGGGATAAATAGTATATTAGAATGAGATAGCACTATTGTTTTGTTTGTGGTGACGATCCTCTATGTGGAAGGCGGCACTGTGTCTGAGATGTTGCCATTCCGCGAACCGACCTGCCTACAGAGTAGCACCAGAACACCGATAAAATGTTCCTACAAAACATGATGAATTTGTCACTGGCACCCCCTATGATATCGTTGGGTTGGTCTCTGGATAATCACAAGGAGCAAGTGGGGCTCGCGAGCTTCGTGACCCATGACTACGAGTTTCCTCGTCGTGAACTTCTCTTGATTCCGACATGCTTAGTGTGGTGGTGTTTCTCTTTGTCGAAGGTGACGACGGTTGCTCTTCGTCGACATTGTCGCCATTCCAGGTATCGTCGGCTCCGTTTGACTTGCCGTTTCGTCTCCCACAAATGTAGCGGCCTGGTCGTGGTAAGAAGCAAAGTATCACTGTACAACAATAGTACAGAACAATAGCAACGACAGAAATTACCCCTCCATTTCCCAGTTGGCATTCATTTGTGCTTGTTCCGATGCTGCAAGTCCAAGAATGGCCAAGATGAGTCAACAAAAAGGATGATGATGATAGCATCGTGACGACTGGTTCCGGATGGGGACAAAGAATGCAAACGTACGTACCACATTCCTGATTCTCCGTATAGAACAAAGGTGTATCCTTGCGCAACCGATGCCAGTAGGAATAAAACTATTGGACCCAGCGCACTCCCAAGAAATCGACAAAAGAACAGTTCCGTACCATGAATCAGCAAACCCAAAGTAGCAAAACAGGGCGCTACCACGGCAGCCAGCTGTGATGTCCAAAAGAAGGGAGAGACGTCATGGTGCCAGAATTTGTCGTCTCCATAGGGCAAACAGGTATTATACTCCCAAAAGGATGATTCGCTGGTAGCAATAGTTTTGGAGGTCGAGTAGAAGAAAATACCAACCGCCGACACATTGTCATCACCCTCCGTCGCAACAACAGGAAAGAAGTCCAAATCTCTAGAGGGCGCCGGAGAGGCAAAGTGAAGAAATTGACAAGAGTAGGCTGTATATACAGAACACGTCAAGGATGCTCCACAGACCAACAACAAGAGAATTCTTCCACCAATCGACAGGCGACTCTCAGAACCATCTTCCATTTTGCTTCCTTGATCATCAGACTCGTTTGGAATCAGTGTGGTTGCCTCTCCCGATCTCGTTGCCCCGTTGATCTTTCTTGATGGGCTATTAGATATCATCATGGTATGATCGATGGACTGTTTCCTCTACAGATCTGACTGGACGGTCGCAAAATTTTATGCCAGGGTTTCCGAGTGGATACTGAGGCAAGCTTTTGTTCTTCATTCTTTGTGCTTTGCTAAATGTGGATGTTGATTTATTTCTCGGAAGCTGAAGGTCATTCCATGCACTTTGGGAGTCGTGCGTGCCTCAGTATCACTACTACTAGTAACATACATGCGTCATCATAATTATGAATATACTCACACGAGTACTGGACCGCCATGTAGTTCTTGATTCAATGGCAGCTCGAACCACAAGGGCTGGTTCCAGTTTCCTTTCGTTGGATTGGTGGTGATGTTGGGAAATGATCATATCTCCACATAGGTTCTGCCCGTGGATGGTAATGATGGTTTTGGGTCGTGGGCTATGATGGGTCGTCTCTCCAATATCCTCAATGATATGCTGTGGTTCGAAAATTCTGACAAAACATTACGTATTTAGTACAACATCATCTTCACTGTATGTGACTATCGTGAACCCCAAGCCTCAGTCGTCCTGCCTACACCATCCTCAGTGTGTTGGTAGTGTAAGTAGTACCCTTCCCGACCTGGTCGCCTATCGGAACGCTTGAGGTTGCGCGCCCGAATATTAACCCGTTGTCCCGAAGGCTCCAAAATGACACGATACCGTTCCTTTTCAGGAAGATAAGCTACGGCCACCCCGTAGGTTCCATTGAGTTCTGGTTTGTTTTGCAGGTTGCGTAGTTGACAGCGACGACCGCCCAAATTTGTCGCCAACAAATCGGACAACTCAGCATCCAATGCATTGTATCGGGCCAACCAAGAAGCCGAATTCATATCTCGACTTTCATTCTTGGCTCCCCACTCCATCAGAAGCCGAACGACTTGGGCGCAGGATTCCATGTCACCTGGTTTCCTTGGTTGTTGGAGAGTCGAAATCAAAGGCGTCGTTCCAGTCCCGCTGCTTCGAATATCGACAGTGGCACCCAACTGAAGCAGCAAACGAGTCAATTCTACGTGATTTCGATTGGAGGCTTCATGTAGCATGGTTCGGCCCATCTTCTCGCGGCATTTGGCATTGATTCTGGCTTGGACAGTCTGGAACAGGGCAGTATCTTTCTTCTTGGCGACCGCGAAGATAGTAGAGGGAGACTTGGACTGAGCCAATCGTTCTTCTTTCCAGGATTGTCCCATAATCCAACTCATGACCAGGCCAATCTTGTTGCGAGCCGCTGCATTGCAAATTTCAAGAGGAAGTTCTTCGGGTGTGAGGATAGGTTGTTCGTCGCCATCGAAGCTGCTGGAGCTGGTAGCAGTCGGTGAGGAAGGAGGGGAAGACAGTTTAGATGTGGATTTCCTGGTTGGTCGACGTTCCATGGATGAAGAACGGGATTTGACTGTCTTCATTCTTTTTGGTCGTTGTGTGGTTTGTAGTGGAGGTTGCTTTGTGTGTATGTGGTGATGGTGACGAGGGGGGAAATAATGAAGGTCGGAGGAGGAGGAGGAGCGAGCGGCGAGGAGGAGGTGTGTTGTTTCTAACTATTATGGGTCCGGATTGCCACATACATGCTTTCCATGCCATATATATTGCCTATAATAGTTGCCCTAGCTATGCCAGCAAAATGACATCCAACAATTAAGCTTAAGCTACGTTGAATGGTGAGACAACCAGACGCCCACTCCTCCTCCTTGTGGTGGTGGACAGACGTCGAGCCCCTTCTACACAAGACTCGTGATCGACAAAAATAATGAGCCATCACGGAGTCGGATTCCCGCCAGCCAAAAAGAGTTTTGCTGGTTTGCTTTTGAAAAAGTCACGCTGGAATTCCAAACGTTCGAAACGATCCTTCGGTCCTGGCACTATTGTGGAAGTTGTCGCTTCTAGTTGTCGTTGTGAGGTCCACAGAGCACTCGTAGAGATTACCACTTGTTGATATCATGATTGGAAGGTTAGTAGCAGCTCCTGGTGGTGGTAGTAGGATTGTAGTAATTGGGAATATACCACAATGGAGTCTCACACACAAGATATATTATTCTCTTTATAACAGATTGGCTTTGTTCTTGTTGGTGGCAGGGGGCTGTGTGCTCTCTTACTTGACCTATGATTCCAATGCTTTCTTTTCCTATAAGACCGAAGCTCCAGATTTGTTGCCAGCTCCCTTCACCAATGTGACAGAGTCCGATGTTGGCTTGTTTCGCTATTGCAACGTCAATGGCACTGGATGTCATACCTACGATCATCTCTTTATTGCTGCCATCAAGGCTCAGAGAAAGGACAATATTGATGAGTTCAGTACCAACGTGTTTGCTATTATCGCTCAATTTTGTGCCGTTTGTGGACCAGCTTTTGCGGCTCTGGGAGGTATCATGAGCACCGTGGAGTGTCTCTTTTTGGGGTCCACCACTTGCACATTGGGACTCATTGGATTCTGCTTGAATATGGGTGGTATAGTGCAAAGTCTTACTTTCATCATTTATGGACAATCCGAGTTTTGGTATGTGAGGCCTGGTGGTGTTGTGGACATTATTTCTCGTTGTGCTGAGACTCACAACAGTTTCTTCAATGTTTATTTCTTGAATTACCCACCATGACAATGCAGTTTTGGAAGCGGAGTCGCCAATGATTGTCAACTTGGAGGTGGCGCCATTTACAGTATTTGTGCTGCCGGATGTTTCTATTTTTCGGCTTTGCTTTGGTGTTGTCTTCCTCGGGTTGTCCGACCATCGTCCAGTAAGAGGCGGGCCGAAGAATCTGGGGGCGAAGACTACTATATTGGACAGGGGGCTCATGTGGCCACAGATGAAGAGGCGCAGCAAAATAATGCTTTTGAATCTGATACCATCATGGGTGGTAGTCCCTCTTCTCCCAATATGTGGGCCAGTTCTGATCAAGGAGACATTCAAGCTACAGCTACCGGCTCGAGCAATTGGCAGGATGAAGCCGAACAACCTGCAGCGCCTTCGCCAGCACCGGCTGGATGGCAAGATCATACGACGGAATGGACGGCCCATGACACGACCAATCCCACGGGCTCTACCTACAATGATCCCTACGCGAATCCTTTTCTCAGTGAAGAGGATCGAGCTGGAGGCCACTATCCACCTCAACGTCCTGCCTATGGCAATCTTCAGTAGAGATACAGTACTATTCTATACTAGTAGTTCTTATTTGTTGTGTGTAGTATTTTTTATGGAGCACACAATGAACGTGCATGATGAAAAAATGATGATGACGGTGTGACACCCAACTCGTACGACGTGATGGAAATGGCCTGTCCGACATGGTCCGACGACCGCCTTGTGATGATAGATTCCCTGGACCGAATCTTTGCTACTAGTAAGAGTCATCCGAGTCGGACCTTTAATCAAATGACTTCCATGAGAATTATGACCCAACGAGACATGAGACATCACCCATACCACAGTACGAGTGCTGGTACGTGTCGTACAAAAGCGAAACGGTGGCTCTGCGAAACTTTTAGGCGACCGTTGGTTGATCCGCCGTAAAATCCTCCGAGGAAGGATCTGCCAAGGTCACAAATAATTTCACATCCCGAGTCATCTGGACCACCCAACCCAAAAAGTACATCACAGTACATCACTAGCTCTTCCCCAACCACCCGTGTAGCTTTCCCCCAAGATGAGTACTACTGAGTTCACCCCTTTCGAATTGCCTCAAGGAGAAGGCAAGAAAGTCTGCGTCGGAGGAGGCGCTGGCTTTATTGGTAGTCACATTGCCAAGCGCCTCAAAGCCAACGGCTGGTATGTGATTGTGGTGGACTGGAAGCACAACGAGTTCATGAAGAACGACGAGTTCTGCGACGAGTTCATCCTCGACGATCTCCGCAAGCTCGAGGTTGCCTGCAAGGCCTGCGAGGGCTGCACGCAAGTCTACAACTTGGCCGCGGATATGGGAGGCATGGGCTTCATCGTAAGTAACGAGAGTGTCTTGAGCTTCAACAACACTGCCATCAGTATGAACATGTTGGAGGCCGCCCGCCGGAACAAGGTCGAGAGGTTCTTCTACAGTAGTTCCGCTTGCGTCTACAACGAGGCCAAGCAAGAGGACCCCGCCAACCCTGGACTCGTCGAGGCCGACGCCTGGCCTGCCCGCCCCCAAGACATGTACGGATTGGAGAAGTTGTACGCCGAAGAAATGGCATTGGCCTACGGACGCGACTTCCCCATCAAGGTGCGCCTCGCTCGTTTCCACAACATCTACGGACCCAGAGGAACCTGGAAGGGAGGCCGAGAAAAGGCCCCTGCCGCTTTCTGCCGCAAGGCCCTCACCTCCAAGGATCACTTCGAAATGTGGGGAGACGGCAAGCAAACCCGTAGTTTCACCTACATCGATGACTGCGTAGAGGGTGTTTTGCGTCTGATGTTCAGTGACTGCGACGTTCCCATCAACATGGGAACCACCGAAATGGTCGACATGATCGAGTTTGCCCAAATCGCCATGTCCTTTGAAGACAAGAAGCTCCCCATCAAGCACATTGAAGGACCCATGGGAGTTCGTGGACGCAACTCCAACAACGTGTTGATCACGGAGAAGCTAGGATGGCATCCTAGCATCTCCATCCGAGATGGTCTTCGCAAGACCTACTTCTGGATCAAGGAGCAAATTGAAGCCGAGGGAGGTGATGCCTCTGCCTACAGTACCTCCGAGATTGTCCAACAAGTCGATGACACCCTCATGCAACTTGGAAACGACAAGAGCACCGCCATTGCCGAGACCAAGTAAATATTTCTATGATAGCGGCGAATGGCATGTATTTGGCGGGAGACACGCCGACATTGGTTGCGTAGGAAAGAATGGATGGATGAATGGATGAATGAATGGATGAATGGATCAATGGATGGGTGCGTGCAATGCACGATTCTTGTTCGTTGAACAACAACACTGTTTCGGGGGACGCAAGGGCATGTTCGTGAATGCTCGCGAAATGTAGGTAGTGGACATGGCATGGTCCTTGATAAACGGTAATGGAACAGATTGGGTTTATTCGTTGCCACTACTACTAGTAGCTGGCAGTGCCAATAGTGCAGTACGAGTATTGTACTGTAGCATGCGTTTGATGGTTTGTTGGCTAGCTCGCGGGTCATTTTCAAACGGACTTTGTATTGGTACTACAATCATAGTTGCTGTGGCCAATGAGATCAGCAGCGCTACTATTCGTTAAATTCGTCCAGAATACATTGCATGGCCTCTTCTTCATCTTGGGCATCCAATGGCTTCGTTCCAAATTCTTGCACGATATCGTCCTCTGCCTTCTCTTCGTCCATGACCTGTTGCTGATGCACCTTTGGATTACTTCCAAGCTGGATATGCATAGATTGCCGCAAGGCAAGACTTAATACCTTGGACACTTTGCCTCCTGAATGCCATGTCAATCGGTCTACAGCTTGAATAGGATCCTTTTCCATGATAAATCCAGAATGTTCTACGGACAATTTCACCATGAGGGATCGTTGCTCCTCTCGCTTCCCATCGGACTCTTCTTCACCGTCGTTGGATGGCAGAATGTCAGGTTTGGTCCAACCTGCGGAAATATCTCCCTGGGCTTTGACTGGGAAATCTTCATTTCTCAGTTGTACAACAAAAAAGAGTCGTTCTTTGAAGTGATTAGGCAAGGGAACAACTTGCTTTTTGGCAGTTCCCCCTTCCGAATCAGAGGAAGTGCTGGAGTATTTGAGCGGTAGCAACCTCTCCAAATTCGCTTCACTCCTCATATCAATCCCTGTTTCTTCCCATAGTTCCCGGGCTGCACCGGCTCGAGCCGCATAATACAATTGCGCCCATTCCTGAAAATGAGCCTTTCCACTCTTCGGAGCCTTTTTGTCCAGAACATGTTGGTAGAGCTGAAATTCATCGTCGTCCACATGTCCACCTGGCAATTGATAGTGCGGTGGTTTATTCTTTTTTCTTGTACAATGAAGCATCAAGAGTCCATATTGGGGATGGATCAAGACCAGAAAGGCACGGAAGTCCAAGGCCAGTGAAGGAGGAGAGGAGGGCGTCGAAGAGTACTCGAGAAATGGACACAACGACGTTCCATTCTTGGTTGTGGATATAGCAGCAAAAGCTGTGGCATAATCAATTAATTTCTCAAAAGACCAAAGGGCCTTGGTGGTATCCTCTTTGGCAGCATTGCCGCTACCACCACCGTCTACTGTAGGAGGCACCAAAAGGTCTTTTTGACTCTTGGTTTCCTTGTCGTTTTCACCGCCAAAGCATTCAGGTAGACTATTTTGATTTCCCATGTTGGGTCGTTGAGAGAATGATGATGTCGATGAGAGTGTGTTGTTGTGTTGTTGCTGTATTGTTGCTGTTTGTAATCGTCCTGACTACAAGTACGAGTACTCTAAAACGATGATGATGGATGAATGGCAGCAGCAAGAAGCAATGAAACGCACTCTTCTTGCGAAGACGAATTTATTGTTATGCCCCTTCACAAGCCAAAGGCTTCGAAAGTCGAATTGCAACGTCACCAACCCAATCACCCCACCGGCTATGACTTGACTTGTCCGAATCCAAGTCGAGCTCGGTTGTGGGCAACCCAGGGATACGTATGCACGCTGTGGTTGTGGTACTCGTAGTATACTGACACAAACACTTTCTTCTCCGTCATCCACCACAGGCTCCTCAATCATGGATACAGCATTC
>WXVQ01000374.1:0-29664 GCA_013372465.1 Nitzschia sp. Nitz4 | reverse complement strand
TCGGAAACGTCGAACAAGAAGAGTCGCAAACATCGCCATCGTCGACGTAGTTCCCACAAGAAGCGCAAACGAGAGAAACGACGACGAAGGCGTGATGACTCTAGTAGTGCCAGCAACGACTAGAGGACACTCCTGCAAATGATATTGTACTTTTTCTAGAATACCTGCCCACTTTGTTCACGAACGGCTGCCAAGCGCTTCTCTATTCGCTTCTGAACCGGCTCGGGGATACTAGAACGCCCCTTCTCATCATAGGCCTTGATTGCATGGGAACTCATCAACACCATGTTATCTGGACGAGCTGGCAGTGTCCAATCCCAACGGACAAACTCCAACACAGTTCCTAGCCGAGCACCAGTCACTGCACAGCAGTTCCTCCAAACACCCATCAAGTATTCGATATCGTCAATGTCCATTTCCAAAGGTCCCTTGTAGCACTCGGCATTTTCTTTGTCCACAACAACTTGCAAACTGCCCTTGTTAATTTGCTCTTCACGGCGCTTCAAATGCTGAAACTTGCGATGTCGCACGGTTCGTCCAATGCGTTCACCCGTTACTGGCTGAGGAATGGGTTTGTCTCCTAGCTCACACATTGCCATGGACGCCAAACTCTGTCCCATAATGGCGGGCATGGGACCCAAGACTGGGAGCACACGGATTCTCATCCCGTCCACATTTCCAAATTGAGATTTGTCTGTCTCACCTTTTTGACTCTCGGTCAAATCTGCCAACTTGGCAACCGACATTTCGGAACTATACAGAATAGTCAATTGATCCATATCATCCAAATAGGTATCATCTGTAAATGCTGGATTGCCTTTGGTCAAACGTTTCATTGTTTGTCTCAACTTGCTAGCCAATGGATCCTTGGCGGCGGTCCGAAGGTCCGAAATATGCAATCGCGTCATATCCGATTTGCCACCGGCTCCCATACAGGACAAAACCCGAATCTTGTTTTGAATGCAATATGTCAACAAGGCAGCCTTGGTAGGGACGTCATCAATACAGTCAATCACCATGTCCCAATCATGTTCTTTGTTGTCAGGCGAAGTGGCCAACAGTGTAGGTCCTGTTTCTTGGGTGTACATTTCCACTCTGGTCTCGGCAGTCACGCCAAGTTCCTGACAAAACCTGGCCACACAAGTCACTTTGGGGATACCCACATCTGCCAACGTAGCACAGGCATGACGATTCAAACTGGACAAAGTGACTTGGTCGAAATCAATCAACCGCAATCGTTCCTGAATCCCCCCACGGGCCAACATGACAGCAGTGTGGGAGCCTACACCACCAAGTCCAACAACACAGACCTTGGCTTTTTGGATAGATTTGATCCCATCTTCTCCAAAGTAAAGAGTATGTCTGGAGAGTTGTTCTTCCCGTAGTTCCTTGGGAATGGATTTGGCAGCAGGTTCCAAGCCTCTCTTGGACTCTTTGCGACTTTTCTTGGGAGATCCCTTGGAGAGACAAAGCAGAGCGTAGGTGCAAGTAGAGCCTAGCACAATGCCCGCTAGAAGGGTTATCGGCAAGGATGACGACGGTGGAGACATGGCTGAGGCAACAAGTTGGAATGAGAATGATGAAGAATGAATGAATGGATGAGGGGACGGTTGGTTTCCATTGTATCACGAATAACACGTCAAGCATCGAGTCACGACATTGACTCGCCAATGGCGATAGGAGCTTGCCCATCATGATGTTGTTTCATCAAACCAATCTCGTTGGTGATGGTTGGAGATGCCGGTCCCTTCCCACATTGACTCCAGTAGCACTCCCAGTAATGTAACTCCCATTCAAATACCCAGTGACGAGGATTCTGAAGATGATACTACCGGCGTCAGGATTAATAGGAGCGACGACGACGAGAACTTCCCATCCTATGAGAGCTTCTCGGACGAGGATGATTCCTTTCAACGTGAACTGGATGCCGAGTTGGATCTACAAATATCCGAGATGATGAATGA
This sequence comes from Nitzschia sp. Nitz4, assembly GCA_013372465.1. NCBI lineage: Eukaryota > Bacillariophyta > Bacillariophyceae > Bacillariales > Bacillariaceae > Nitzschia > Nitzschia sp. Nitz4. Next base: position 27,700 of record WXVQ01000374.1, on the reverse strand, counting down.
AACTAGTCGTCATATTGAGCAAGAGCTACAGAGACAGATTGATGAGCAGTTTCAGAATCAATTGGACGAGCAAATGGAACAGTATTTTTCCCAGGCAACCTGCCGTTCCATAGAGGATACAAGTCCTCCTACGAGCATTGGTATCCAGAGTACACCTTCCAATACGTCGATACCGGTCAAAAATGTTGCTACGGTAAAGGGAATCAATGAGCAAATACAGATTGTGATCGACCAATACAAGAGTTCGCTCAAGCTGCAGGATGATTGATGTCAGATGACTTTGGAACTAATGATAACCAGCACAGAAGTACGGCATGAGAAGAAACATGAACCAGAGAGGAACCTACTCAATCCGCTTGATTGTATTGATTTACTGTATTGATTGATTGTTGTTATTGATTGGAGTGGTGGTGGGGGTCCTGGGTCCTGGGTCCTGGTATTCCGTTGCCAATAACCTCACTTGGTGGGCAGCATTATTACGTGATACGAGGTAGCAATTGCAATTGTTCTTCGTCTGCAATCTTTGTCTAGAAGCCCTCTCCAGGAGGGAGGGTCTTTAAAACAGACACAGACCATCATTCGTAACGTTTGCTTCCTACCTTCCACATCTAAGGTTAATATTGTGTTATAAGCTACCCGTGTTAGTAAAAGAACAAGATAGTTCTCGTCTTCATGGTTTCCGTGTATGACTGTCGGAACGCCCTGTGAATCACATCACGAGCTAGCAGGAGAAGTCGTGTCGTACCATCGTGAATGATGTGCTCCTCCATGATGGGAACAGGGAACAGGAACCACCACCATTCGTGTGTTCAGTGCTCCCCATAGAAGAGAAACGTGATGGGATGACATGCAAGAAAGGAAAACGAAGCCATGGGGGTTGCATTTTAGTGGATCGTGGCAAACGGTCACATAATAGGTAACCTGATGGGTCGTGTTAGAAGAGAGGGTGGTGTCTTGGCGAGGCGAGTGCATCTTGTTTAGGTACGTTCTCATTCTTGTTAGCCCGTGACTGGATGCATGTCCAATGAAAGGCTTCCACCTAGGAGACGACGCGCAGCTTGTCGATTCGGAGAGGGGCAGGTGACCGAACATCGCCGAACAGGCGATTGGCGAATAATCTGCGATTTTGGGAGGTCCACCAACTCACGGGAACCAGCACCTCCTACCGTTGGGGAAAGAGAAGACGGAAGAAACTCCATGGAAAATGGCAAGTAGTTAGTAGTTGAGAAAAGTCAAAATATAATAGTACAAAGTAATCCTCTAGAGGACTCTTAAAGTTGTCATGAGGTAGAGAGTAGAGAGATAGTAGCTGCTTGTACAGATTCTAGACATTGCTCAATGCATCTGTGGGCTGTTCGAAGCCGATGATGATCGACTTGATGCTAATCTCTCCATGACATGCCTTGGCGATTGTAGCGCCGAGCTTGTCGAACCCATGCCCTTGGCGCCTGGAATAGGCGATGAGCGATTTGTATTGCTGACGGTGGCAAGGGACTTGAGCAAGGGTTCCAACTTGGAGCTTGAGTCCAACGTCCCTTTGAGCAGCTCAAAGATCTTGAGTACAGAAGGGGAGTTGCTGCGAATGTTGGACACAGCGGACATATTCAGCACAAAACAGTGTCGTTGCGGAACAGGCAAATCATGCGAATCCAATAATTCCATCGCCAGGAGCATCGTGGCGTAGGCCACTTCCGAAGTATTATAGGTAGAGTACCTATGATCCGCAACCGTCAACTCGGTGACAAGTTTGGTGGCCTCATTGATCATCTGACGCGTCGGTTCTGATACAGTGGAAGGAAGCAACCGCTCGTACTGTTGAAGAAAGCAGTACGTCGATGGAGGATGGCAATGCCAATTCAGAGATTCCAGAATGTTGTACTCCATACGGGCCACATCTTCTTTCGTAAAAACTCCTCTTCCCAACTTGACAAGTTTCTCAATACGAATAACAGTGGAATCGAAAAGTTTCAGTGATAGTTGCAAGGCACTGGCGGCTGCGAGCTGGTGTTCCTCCCTCGTTTCAAGAAGACCTTTGGACATGGCTACATCGAGGAAAAAGGCGGCAGCTGCAACTGCTTGTTTCTGAAGGAAGCAGTGATCGATTACAAAAGCCATCCAATCAATCAGGATCTTCCTCCACAGCGCTTCCAGCTCATTCGGCCGAAAGTCGAGTTGATATTCAGATTCCTTCCGCCGCATTACTTCCAGAATATCATGAACCTCCTCAAAGTCGGAGCAGCAGCGAGCCAATTCGTCTGATAAAGTTGATACAGTTGCCATTGTATGGATACTGAATGAAGTAATAATGAGTAAAGCTGGATGGGAACGCTGATTGCAAACTCGGAAGGTCTTCACAGGACCAAGTGCTTACGTTTGATGCGGACCCGTGAGCAACAGTTTTTGTGCCGAGGAAACTCCAGCGATCGATTGAGACGACGAGGCTCGCCTTGATTGTCGGAGGCAGTCCTAAATTTTCTACGTACATTAGTGCGCATGTGACTTGCTTTCTCTAAGTAGATATTCGATGGGGTTCTACTGTGCCGCCGGTAGTTTTCAACGAGATGAAAAGAGCATTCCCATTACTATTACAACACACTATTATACCAATCGCAGTTTCACTCCATGTCCTGAAGCGTTAAATACAGGATTCTCTAGCTACCAATTCGACCTCGTCCGTTCCAAACACCATGCAGACTGTACTGCTCTGCCTACACATCCATCCGGAAGTATGGTAAATACTGGGAGTTGCAACCCCACCAGCGAAATTTTCGGCGCGCCGCCATCGAAAAATTTCGCCTAATTAACCAAGTACGACTCGCAAATTTATTCGGCGAGCAAACCCACACCTATGGTTGAATGGATGTGACATCCAAGGCTGCCAACAGGTTTCAGTCGTTGGCAATGCGGTTGCTCGGAGGACTGCAGTTGTTGTCGTCCAGTAACGGAAGTGCCCAGAAGTTCAGAAGTCCAGAAACCTCGACAACAACTCCCAACTTCTTGAAGGAGGGGCAGACCGGATCCTGACTATGGAACCCAGTAAGGATTCGGAGGAAACGTAAACCGACGTTGATAGTACGAGTGCCTAGGATAGATCCTACTTTCCAATGTATCTTCCAACATTAGAGAATTTCTAGGAGCCATGAATTCCTTGTTCGCTGTTGTAGTGTCACACTGGTGACGTGAACAATGCCGTACCTGATGCTCGACCGTGTTCGTGGGTGACAAATGAAGCCAACATGGCATCAAATGCTGCCTGTTGATTCGAAGGAGTTCCCACCATTGTCAAGCCGTGGTAAATCTTAGAAAAACCTAGGTCCTTGATGTGGTCGATCTGAAGGGTTTCAAACCCAGGGACTTTGTAGTTTTGTGCTAACTAGTTGCTAGTACTAGTAGTATAGAGTACTGTGGCTTTCGCTTTGATATTAGTTACACCACAAGTGCATCACCTATATCTACGAACTCCCAAGTGCACGATCCAACTTTCATGTTGCAAATTGTGTGCTTAGAGGAGGGAGCCGTAAGTAGTCTTGTCATTGTCTTGTCACCCATTCACGTGGAGGTCGACCGAAATCGGAGTTTTCAGTCGCCCCAAGAGGTGTTCGGCAGCACAACCGTCACAAAATAATCTGCTGGTCAAGTTGCACCAAAGACGACAACGACGACCTTCCGAAATCATGAAAAACTGTCAATACACCCATTCGGCCCACCTTTTCTGGTGTTTTGTTGTCGGACTACTTTCGGCATCCACATCAGCTGCACCGAATGCATACTATACTGATTGCCCTGGGACAGTGACAAACCCTGTTACTCTCAAGGGCAAACATTTCTTTGACTCCCTTGGTGGATATTTTCCCGTAAAAGGGATTGCTTACTACCCTCGACCTAACAATGGCACGCTGATGAGTTACGACTCTGTCGACTATTTCACCGATGAATACGAAGATTTGTGGAGGGCAGATATTGCAAATTTCGAGGAGTTGGGGATAAATACCCTTCGAATTTATGCCGTAGACCCATCACAGAGTCATGATAATTTCATGTGTGCTCTTCAGCAAGCTGGAATATATGTTATTGTTGGACTTCTTGCAGATTGCGAAGACTGCGGTATTGGTCCCAACGAGGCACCTTCATGTTACCCAACAAGCTTGAAAACTCGCGGACAATGGATCATCAATGAATTTTCCAAATATCCAAACACATTGTTGTTTTCGGCTGGAAATGAAGCCACGTTATTTGCACAAGGCCAACAGATTGATTTGAATGCGGCATGCCAGAAGAAGTTTATTCGAGACATGAGGTCGTACACGCAGACATGCAGTGCTGTTCAAAATACAATCCTACCCAGGGCTGTCCCTATTGGTATGGCGAATTGGGATGCATACCGTGACGTCCAAACCCTGTACTTCAACTGCAGGACTGACCCTGACGACGAACTTGAGACCCCTGAATGGTTCGGATTAAATTCTTACCAGCATTGTGACCCAGAAGCAACGTCGGTGGACGACCTTGCCGGTTGGATTAAATTGAGAGAAGACTTCATTCGTTATAACCTCTCAGTGCCTACGATAATTTCAGAGTATGGGTGCCGAGAGCGTTTTGATAGCATTGGGGATTTCGAGGCACAGAGGACTTGGCTCCAGATGGATGCGCTGTACTCCAAAGCATACTTGGATGTTTTTGCAGGAGGAGTTGTTTTTGAATACTCAGCCGAAAAGCTCATTGCGGATACGTCTGCTCAGGGCAACCCTTGGCCGTACTTCGGGTTCATGAAGCTGCAATACGGAGTCGGTTTCTATAGTCCTGTGAATTGTGACCATGGTGATATTCCATGTGAATATAATCCTTATCCTGAGTTCGATCTTTTGGCTGACAAGTACAACAGCATCAGGACTTCGTTCATGCCAAATCGTGATACATACCAACCCCTAGGAGACTACTACCCCGATTGCCCAGAAAGTATTCCATTCCCTGGAGAATATACATGGCCCACGGACGATGAGCCAGATCTACCGTGCTACGTCATCGTAACAAATGCACCGACAGACATGCCATCAGCCTCCCCACCGTCAGCTCCTTCCTCAGAAGTCACCATGTCCCCCGCAGGCGGATCCGTAGATGGATCGTTGGGCGCAGGGGGATCCACCGACGGATCGTTGGCCGTTTTTGGATCGATTGAACCAATGACAATGATGATTGTTCTCAGCTTGTTCACCTTTTTGATACTTTAAGCGAGAATATAGAGAAACCATCGATATAGAGTTTACGTCACAATACAATAATCAGTTTGTTTTCTTCACATCTAGTAAAACACCAATCGCCTGTGATATTGGTCCTGGCTCAGGTAGAGTAGCTGCTACTTCTCCTCTCACAAAATGCAGGCCTTGTTAACTCTCCTCAAGTGCTAGCAATATGGTGGTTTTGGACGGAAACATATTTCTGCTTCTGCTTCAGAGTACGTGGAAAGGTTCAGTAGTAAGGTACGAGTAATGTTTGTGTAGTTGTGTAGTTTAAAGAAGCTCGACTTTCTCTGCTTTGGGGCTATTTCATTCCCATGAAGTACCGAACGACGCATGGACGGCAACATCGCCACCTCACATACATCACGTCGATCAAGCGAACTGACGACAACAACAACCAACATCAGGAGTTGAGGGAAGACTTTTTCCAGCAAGTGTAGATCCAAGCAATTTCAAGACAATGAACGCTATGACATTTCTGAACTCTCTTTGGAGAACAAGCATCCCCGCTGCTCCGCTCGCTACAAACTTTCAACAACGTTTCATGTCCAAATATCTTTCCAAGTCCGCCGCCAAGCGAGTGCCCTTGAACACCAAGAGGGCCGGAAAAGGATACTACAAGGGAAAGGGAGGAACTAAGGAAGGAAAGCTCAACAGCAAGGGTCGATTTATTGTGGATCCCAAGAAGAGACTGGAATTGATTGTTCCTGATTTGGAAGGTTGCCAGGTACGTTTGACTACATTGATCCAACTCCGGTGGTGTGGAAAAGTGTGGATGTCTAACATGTTGAAAATTTTGTCATGAAACCTGATAGTTGAAGCCTTACATTGCTTCTACGGCATCGAAATTTGCTCCAGAAATCCGACGTCGACCAGGACAGACTCTGTAATCTAGAAGTTGACTTTTCACCATCTATTCATGTGTTGGCCTATCTCATGTATGTTGAATTTCATCACTTGGATCACGCTGCTACATCCCAAGTTGGTGCGTATGGATTCTTTTTTTCTCGAGCTGAAGGAAGGTTCAAATTTTGATCCAACATCGATTCCCTCTGGGTTGAATGATCATGCAGCCTCGGTTCACTTCCAAGTAGTCATGCCATATGTAAGGACCAGGAGTGGAAGTTGACATTCCAACTATTAGTACTAGTACATGTTGTTTGGTTCTCCCAGGGTGCAGATTTGTTGCATCATAGAAGAGAAGGGACATCCGTTCTAATATTGTCGTCGTAGAAGACCCACCCATTGGTGCGGCAGTCTCAAGTGCAATCCGAAAGCTATGTTGCTACTCATCCCATCATCATTGTTTTTGCTCTGACAAGTTGATTCAAACAAAGATTGTGCTTTCAGAAAGTTTGGGTGACGCATGATGACAACAGCATGTCAGTTTAAAGTTAAGCCTCAAAAACTAGCAGCAGCAGTAGGGGGTAGAAGCCTTCCTGTAAAAGCTACTACTAGTACTACTTTTCATGAAGGGTTCCAAACAACATTATTTGGCATTATTTGAAAAACAGGAGGCTCGAGTGCTATTGACGTTTTTCGCCTCGTTCATTGTTAAAACACAATCCCGACCTGACATCTGGCAAGATCTTGTGTGAGATGCTCAATTCCCGTGTTGAATACTCTCTTCTTGCTTGGAATCCCCGTCATCATCATGGTTCTAACTTCAATATTGCTTTCTGGAAGCCGTTAAGTTTTGCCTTTGTTTCGATTTTTCTATAAGCCCCTAGACATGTTGGAGACAAGAACTTAAATAACGTCAGCTCTTGGGCAACCGAAATATTTGAGGATCATCAACACTCACAGATAGAACGTCGACGTTGTTTCGAAGCTTCTCAACGAAACAACTCACAAATCTCAGAACAATCAACTTGTTACAAGTCAGCAAGTCCCAGCAACAGGAAACACCATGACACCCTCTCGACGAAGCCACATTGTATCCATTGAAGGATACGACTGGGATATTTCCAACCTATGTGAGAACGACAACGAGACCAAGACTGGGTATTGCCAACAATCCTTGTACCCCATGCCCGAATCTGTCAAGGATGGTAGCCAGCTCAAGCAAGGCACGAATCAATCTAATCTGAAGCCACCTCCCACCCCCGCGAATCAATGCGTTTCTCCTTCATCGAGTGCATCAACTCATCAATGGGAACGATGTCACGTGGAAGTCAGCCCCGGAAGCTTCATGCATTTGCGCGGAGCTGATGAGACGGTGGATGCCATTGCCAGGGGGAAAGTAACATATGCGAAGTGCTTGGCTTGCGAGGCTGGCCTTCAGTGTGTATCTGACTGTGATCTGGTTATTTGCCCTGACTGTCACACAATATCGCCAGTTGTCAACAATACTCGATATGTTCAAGCTACACACAATATGCCTTTGCTTCCCTCGCTATGTGACGATGGGGATGAAGAGGAAGATGCTCTATTGAACAAACAAGGGGAGGCCCACTCTTCTAAAGATATTGATTTTGTAGGGGGCGTTGGACTTGGGGTAAAACTATAGGTTGTGAAGGGTGATGAATACTCTATTTCACCAGAATGTATAGCCCAACAAATTGGACAAGTAGCGATATGACATTCGGCACCGCAATGAAGGATGACGATTCTGTACTCCCTTGGATACCTGACACGAGCACCGGTGATGGTGTTACAGCAACAGGAGAAACCGTTGGAGTCTCAGTGGGAGCATTCGTAGGATGCAGACTGGGACTAGAAGGTGCGGGGCCACCAAAAAGTGAAGGCGCATCAATGGTTGACAGGATATGGGTTGGGGCAAAGGTGGGAGACTTCGTTGGACTTGCTGTTATTGTGTGGGTAGGATCTGTTGTGAGAGAATAGTGCCCCGCTGGGGGGCGTAAAGGCGTAGGTTGGTCGGTAGGAAATGATGTGGGTGCTGTTGTTGGGAAGGTTGTTGGGAAGGTTGTAGGTATTGTAGTTGGTATTGTAGTTGGTGTAGGACCAGGTGTGGGAAAAGGCGTCGGCAGGAACGTAGGACCTGGAGTGACCGGAGCAACAGTTGGTGTAGAAGTGGGAGGATGTGTGGGAGAAGGAGTAGGAACTGTATAGCATGGAAGGCCCTCGAACTCGTCTGATGGCCACTCGAAGTCTGACAATAAAGGTATTCCATCAGGGCATGTAGGCATCTCTCCAAGATCGCTGTCAAAGTTTTCCATGTCTGGGGCAAATGAGACGTCGATGGAATGAAACTTTGCGCTTAGCAAGTCAAACTCCGGATATCGATTGTATTGGCAGTGAACGTCACGATGGTCACACTCCACCGGGCTGTAGTACCCAACTCCATATTGTAGCTTCATAAATTGATAGTAAGGCCAAGACTTGTTCTGGTCTGATTGATCAACGACGATCTTTTCTGCCGAATATTCGAATACCATCCCACCAGCGAATTGTTCAACGTAGCCCTCAGAATACAGTGCGTCAACTTGCAACCATGTGCGCTGAGCCTCAAAGTCACCAATGGTGGGAAATCGCTCTCGACATCCAAATTCTGCAATCACAACAGGAACCTCTAGATTGAAATCTTTGAAATCGTCGCGAAGTTGGATCCATCCATGTAGATCGTCAACAGAAGCCGCTGCGGTGTCGCAATGAAGATATACATTTATTCCATACCACTCCGTACTTTCAAACTCATCATCAGCCACTGTTCGGCAGCTAAAGTACGTTGCCTGTAGTTCTCTTGCTTTATCCCATCCAACCAAGCCTATTGGAACCTGTCGGGAAAGAATAGAATGAGGAGTGGAATGGCATCGGCTTGTGTACTCCCGCATATCACGTAAAAATTTCTTTTGACAAGGTGCATTTAGCTCGACTTGTCGATCACGAGCATACAGAGTCACCTCATTGCCCGCAGAAAACAACAATGTATTCCTGTACTTTGTGAATTCATTAATGATCCATTGTCCTCGCGTCTTCAAGGATGTAGGGTAACACGAAGGAGCTTCATCGGCACCGATCCCACATTCGAAACACTCAGCAAGGAGTCCCACAACTACGTAAATCCCGGCTTGCTGTAGGGTGCACATGAATCTGTCATGGTTGACGCTTGGGTCCACACCGTAGATGCGTATTGTGTTCACCCCTAGTGCTTGCAAATTTTGGATATCGGGGCCCCAAACATGAGCATATTCGCTAGTGAAAAAATCAACTGAGTTACTGAGTGAAAGAGTACCATTGTTCGGTCTTGGATAGTATGCAATTCCTTTTATCGGGAAGTACTCTCCGGTGATTGAATCGAAGAACCTCTTGCCCTTGCGGACAATCGGGTTCGTCACTACTCCAACACATGGGTCATATTGGGCGTTGACACTTTCCCCTAGAAATATAACACTAGCAACCACAAAAAGAAAACCAGGAAGTATCAGTGCTTTTTGTTTCGCCCCCATCGTCGCTGTCGAAATGAACACGACACCACAGAATAGGAGTTGCGATTGAAGTTTTCTCGTACCGAGTTCACGCCAATGTCAACCATCCATTGCCAGGAGGACTCCGACGATTGAGAATTTTCCGAGAAAGCCCTGAAGTTGTGGGCGGATAATTCTCTACAAGACAAACTCGGCGAACTGATGCTGTTGGAATGTGTACATCGCGGACTAATTTGACCACAAACCTTTCCCCCACATTTCCGGCCTCAGCATCGTGTTAGCCTTTTAGCTTTGAGTTGTGTGAGAATGGAGAGAATGGAAGCCGAAACGACACTTGCGGCCTAGTTTCTTTTTGTTTTTCGATGATATCATCTATAAAACTGTGGAGAATGTCCGAATCCAAGGTTTGGCCTGCGAAACCCAGATTTTGAGAAAGTGCTTCTTGTTGCTACAACTAGTAGGTGTGGGGTCCTCACCCTGCTCCACCAGACTGCGAACAAGATCATAGACATGAGGACTCTGATAGCAGCCAATCATTTTGTGTTCTGAGACTGCATTTCCGTGACTACTACGATGCGTTTCTGACTCTCGGTGTGATAGAAATTTAGATCCAAAACTCTTTACAAGGGTGTGTGTGTGGTGTTTTAGAAGCTAACATATAAAGAGAGGAAGCGAAGAAAACATCCAGGTATAACTTCTGGCTTTCTCATTAGAGGGTATGGACCTTGACGGTAGAACCCTTCTACTCTGCCGACAGCCAATGATATGACAATGTTGAATTGGTTCTTAGAACTAGTTCTCAATGCTAGCACACTGATTACTCCACCAGTACATCGGAGTGCAAGTGTGACTATGCTTCGATAGTGGTAGTGAGCCTCATCTCATCCAGGAGATCGACGTTCCCATCCACCTATGTTCTATACATGCTTTCCTCCGAGAGCTCATATATGTTGCACCATTACAACATTTCTTATTCACTCATTCACCCAACGTCTTGCTTTTCTAATATCTCCTTTCTTGCTTACTTGCTCAAATTCTAATGTTGGTTGTGGGGTCGTTCACTAGTAGTTAGTAGTTGCAGGGAGAAATCGCCACAACATTACGTTAGGAGGTGATGCGACGCCAGACAGGACACCTGCCACTGTTCTGCCATAGTTACAAAACCAAAGGCATATCAAATAGCGCCGAAACCCACCATCATGTGAGAAGAAGCGGAGTATGCCGGCATCAAGTCTTGGAAAACGATCTATCGGAGCTTCTGTCACGGAAGCTGACACAACCAAGGTTTCCCAGGAATGCAACTATTCCATTGCTTGAATACTGGGTCTGTCGAACATAAATCTTCTCAAACCAAATCCATCTCTGGTAGATTCCATTTCTAACACAAAGCATGGTCGGACCAACCTTTTGCTGTGATCTTCGTGCAGAAAACGAACGTTTGAAGCTCGAACTCGCCAAAGCTCACGCGTTGATTGCTCAACAACAAGAACAAATGCAATCTTGGAAACAACAAGTGAATGATTCATCAGATATTGTGTCATCCCACTTTCCGGTCTCTCCGAAGTCAGTTTGCGAAGAGTCGACTTCTGTTTCGTCGGCGGAGCAAGCTACTTGCACGACCGATATTCCTTCCCATCCAATCATGGATCCGCCTTCCAGCGTTCAAGTAGAGTCCGTGACACCTGAACTCCTTGCACGTCGCTTTTCTAGTCTCTCTGTCCCCGATATTGTACCCAAATACCAAAGACCGGAAGCAAATACAATCTCGAATGACACCGGTAGTCGCAAACAAAAGATATCGAAGCGACTCACACGACGATTGTGCCCATCGCCACCGTTGCCCCCAACCAAAGAAGACGTCATGTCTGAGGACGATGATGACGAGGAATTCTCTACTACAGAATCTGTTGCCTACACAGCTTCTGTCCCTGAAATCGCCCGGGAGAACACAAGTTCTACCAAGTCTGCTCTAGACCCCCCTTCCGCGTCTGTGGCTCCTTCTCAAGACTATTCCTCCAGGAATGTTGATGCTCCTGGTTTGGAACCCCCGAAACGGGTAGAATCCCCAGCCCGTATGGGTCCAAGTACCAAACCAGCTATTCGTTATGCAGTTCGAGGATTCCCCCGAGATGGAAGCATCGATGGGCATTCCGACAGCGACATCAGCCGTCATCCATCACCTCCTTTCAACAAGCTCACCCAAACGATTGAGGTAGAAAGCAGGCAACTTCGAGATGCCTGGAATCAGCGAGGACTATACACTGGATCCATAGACCGCAAAACTCATCTTCCGGATGGTTTTGGCACCATGAAGTATCACAAACAAGCACGAGAATATGTTGGTGACTGGGAAATGGGCAAGTACCATGGGCATGGCACGTTGACGAACCCACAAGGGGACGTTTATGAAGGCCCTTTCATTGACGGGATCAAGGAAGGAAAAGGAGCCAACATGACGTATCACGACGGTCGGTCCTTCAAAGGAAGGTACCACCTAGGTAAAATGAGGGAAGGGCATTTAATTTTTGCTGATGGTTCCTACTATGAGGGTTTGTTGGAAAACAACAAGCGAAGTGGATTTGGTTTGTACAAGTTCAAAAACGGTGACCAGTATGAGGGACAGTGGAAGAACGACTTGATGCATGGTCGAGGAAAGATGGAATGGAACCTCGACGGCGCTTGGTACAATGGCGACTGGGAGTTTGGCATCCAACATGGAACTGGAACAGAAGCAAATCCTGATGGAACCATCCGTCATCAGGGTCGATTTCACCAAGGTCAGCCAGTTGCAACACAACGTCACTCTACCCACTTTTAGGTGAGAGATACGCAATAGCAATAGCTGAATATAGGGACCACAAAATCATAGCCATTTTGTCAAAAGCTGAGTGCACTGAAGCGATTGAACACTCCTGGGCTCACGTTGTCATCAGAGCTATCTGAATCATCGTCACTTTCACTAGCTTCCGCCTTGGGTTGAGAATCAGTTTCATTTGCAGCAAGAGCAGCGCCGGGAAAATCGTTCTGGACATTGGTCTCAACGTCTTTTTCAACCTCTTCCTTCTCAGTTTGGTTCTTAGTAGGGCCCCCTTTGGGTGCCTTTTCGATCATCAGCTTCGCTTCCAATGCACAATTTGACACAGAATACCGCTCTCGTTCTTGTTCACTCTTGGGTTGCCGTACTCGGACAAAAATCAAGTTGTTGGGTCCGAGCAAGCCTTCCTCCCTGCATCGCTTGAGGACCCAGAGACGCCTGTTGTTGAGGGAGAAGTACCAAGGAAGTCCAGTATCTGGATCTAAAGGTCCAACCAAAACCTGAATGGGGGGCAAATCCTTGGGTTGAATCTTCCCTTGGCGGATCTCCTCCAAGGTTCCTTCGACACTTCGACCACAACCACTAAAGAAGGGTCGAATCCGAGCATGCTGGAATCGAATTTGAGAAGGATCAATCATCAGACCCCCAGACGATGCATCAGAAACAGCGCTGTTGGCGTTTCCTTTGGACTTTTTCTGCTTCTTCTTGGCCATGGTTTGGTCGAATTGGGAATTTTGTGATCGGTTGGTTGTTCGAGCTTGGGTGGTGGTGGCTGGAATCTGGGAGACGCAGCAATTTGTCGATTTCCCAAATATCTTGGAAATTTCTATATCGAACTTGATATTGGGAATCCGGATTCCATATTTGCATCTGCCATCATCGATCATACTCGCATGGAAGTCGAATGTTGTATATATGTATTAAGCATAAGTCATTGAAGTTTACACGTGCCACAAGCATCCTACACACCATGCAACAGCGCCTAAAATAGTACTCATGTAATCTGCAAAATCTCTGTCCGTAGGAACCAAACAAAACACTTTCAACTATGATAGTACAAACTAACTATCTATGAAGGAATCCTTTGGTGTCCTCTAACCCTTCCATCAGATCTTTGAGAGTAACACCGGCCTTGGACAAGGCTGTTTGGTTTCCCATGGTGCGAGAGTATTCTGCTTCGGATACCTTGGCCAAAGGAGCAGCGACGGAAGATGGTTTGGAAAATGCTCCTCCCTTATTCTTTTGTGGGTTCACAGACACGAGCTTCTCCAACAGCTGCAACATGTAGTCACTGCCATCATTGTCATCGTCACCATCTTTGCCCTCCTCTCCACTTTCATCGTCTTCCATGTCTTCATCGCTTCGTCGGAGTCACCTGAACCACTTTTTGTTGGTAAAAGAGTGCCCAAACATTCTTTCATCTTCCGAATTAATTGCTTTGTCATCAGAATCCGCTATTTCTTGTTCTGTGATTTTTGGGGTGCGATGCTGAATAGAAGCCGATGCAGCTGCATCAGAAGAGTTTGGTGGGACGTCACCCACCAACATGGTGCACGCGGCTGTTTTCTTGAGGCGCAAGGGGGAAATGGTTGCTACCTTGTTGGAGTTTGGAAACGCCAAGGGTATCTCTATCAGTGGTGGGATTGATGTTGACGATGACATCCCTTCGGTCCTTGTCCACACTTGAAATTCATGAACTCTGTCAAGGAGCCATGGTATTCCATGAGGGATTTTTTTGTGCGCGAAATACTTGTTGTTGGTATTGTGACCAAGTCACGGAGAAGTAAGGGTTGCACTGAGCAATTCAGAGTGATCTTGGATACCTGAGAGAAGTGCTGCTGGGCCTAGTGATCCGTGACATGTCTAACTAAGGAGAGAGCATCAAGCATTCTTGATGGGATTGGTGCAGAGAGAGTACTACTAAGGCTTACTATATCGGAGCAGTGAGGGAAGCTCTGGGAGCTTCACTTACATGAGAAACATCAGAACGTACAATTGGAGAAAGTTCTGGGAGAATGTTGGATCTAGAAACTGGTGTCAACGAAGATCATTTCAGAGTTTGAGAGGATGAGTTACGAGTTGAAAGGCTCACAATCTGGAAAACCCAATAGTTGTAAAGCTAATAGGTTACTAGAGAGGTTCTGCTGCCAACAAAGCATACTAGTACAAATGTAAGATAAGAGGAGTGTTTTTTGGACAGAGGTAGCCCATCGCCTCAATGTTCTGGTGCTTCCAGAGGTGCTTGTTGGTTTCCTCCATAACATAGTAGGTGTCGTTATCTTTTGGAATCGCACTTTTGGAATCGCATTTGCCTTTACATCCAGCACTCCTCCACCCTCCACTGGCAATGAAAGGAGTCGCTGGCAGCGACTCCTTTCATCGCCAAGCAACTTTCCATCTTGTCCCGGAAGGTGTTCATCCTTCTTTCCTGAGAAGGAAACTCTCTTCGAGTTTGACTCAGCTTCACCGCTTGTCGAACCCATTGTTCACTGTCTTTGTAATCGACCAGTACGTACTTGTTCTTGTTCTTTTCCGCTTAGTACTACTATTGGCTGTCCTGCTTTGACAACTCAATCTGCTTACTTCTGCTAACTACCTTTCGCTATAGCATGTTGTCAGCCTCTGAAGTAAGGTAAACCCAATCCTAAGTAGTGACCCTGTTTGCACTCTGACTCAGGATTATGAGCTTTACGTCTACCTACAAACTAGAAGTGTGTCTGTACCTCTACAGCACACACCACAAACCACACCATGGGAAATTCTATTTCCTCACGCAGGTTCACCCCTGAGAGGATAACCCACTGCATCAATTCAAACATGGAGTTTGATCTTGATCTATACCTTATGTATAGAAGAAACCAACGCTTGTGAATGTTGAGTCCTGATGCTTCCTCCACCAACCTACATCATGGAGGAGGACTTACTATCCCAACATACTCCAGTCCATTGTCATCGCTGCTGACAGAATATGGACTTTGGGACGAGTTTGTTGCAAACCATGAGGAAAGGCGACGGAAAAGAAGGAGGAAGTTCAAGAAGAAGGCAACTGTGTACCATAGGGATGCAGCAGGCAATCTCCAGGCAGTCGTACCAACGGATAGCCTTTGGTGGACTACGTATGTTCACCCTGAACAAGGGGGAAATGATGACACGGATGCAAGCTTTTGGAGGAAGTTCAGAGTTCCAAAGGAAGCCTTCCGCTCAATTGTTGAAGAAATGAGACCCTGCGCTGAGTTCCAACGCTGGGGGAAAAGAGATGCCACAGGGGCACTTGCCTCTCCAATTGAATTGTTGCTTCTGGGTTCTCTACGTTACCTAGCTCGGGCCTGGACCTTTGATGACCTTGAAGACGTGACTTGCATTTCAGAAGAGACTCACCGCCAGTTTTTCCATTCGTTTATCAAATGGGGCAGCATGACCTTCTTCGAAAAATGGTGTACTTCCCTGAAACAGCAGCTGATGCAGCAACACACATGGCTGAATTGACAGTGGCTGGGCTCCCAGGAAGTGTTGGTTCTTGTGATGTCACGCATATTCCAATGGATAGGTGCTTCTTTCTACAATCCAATGCTCATCGTGGGAAGAAACTCAACAAACCTTGTCGGGCATACAACGTCACTGTCAACCACCGACGTCGGATTTTGGCAAGTACCACCAGTCACCCAGGTCGATGGAATGACAAGACTTTGCAAATTTATGACAAGGCTATGGTTGATCTGTCCAAAGGAAACATTCTCTCTGACATTGTTTTTTATCTCTATGAAAAACACACAGATACCGATACCACCATATGGAAGAGGAAGTATACTGGTGGGTGGATCATTGTGGACAATGGGTACATCCATTGGACTACAATGGTTCCTCCATTCAAAGATCCATTCTATCTACAGCAACAAAGGTTCTTGGAGTGGATTGAGTCCTTGATATCAACCGTGCCAGCCCCTTACCTGGTAAGGGGGTTGTGAATGTACCTGCATNGACTGCATGGTGTTGCAGCAACAGACAAGATTTGGTTGACTTGCTGTGCTTTGCACAACTTCCTGTTGGAATGGGATGGTTTGGATGCAGAGTGGCAGAATAGCGAAATAGAAGCAGCTGTACAAGAGGAGGTGGAAATGATCATCGAGGATGACATGAACGAGGAGCATGATCGCAACAATAGCAACAACACTGCTGGACAACCTGTTGTTGCATTGGAGGAGTCCCCAATCATTCAGGAGCCAGCAGTTGTTGTAAAGGACATGTCCTTGGAAGATTTCCAAAAGAAACTCATTGAACATCATAGCATCTTGTTCGAAAACAACAAACTTGTCTGGCCGACACGAGGTTCTTGATGTGCATTACTACGAGTAGTATTGATTTTGCATTGCAAACAGTTCTAGTACTTTAAGTGTAGCTCTATCAATTGTAGTATCATGTCTCTGCTACTTGTTGTTCACATCATCCAAAGCTCCATCCAAAGCTTGAGCCGGAGTCTCACCTACAACGACAGAAACATCAAGGGGAATGTCAAGGCTACTACTACCATCAACGGAGGAAACATCTGTTGCGTGGCAAAGGGATGAGATCGTGGTGGTGGAGGTGACACGGGCTTTCTTCTTGTGCATTTCTTGAAGTGAACGAAGCTCATGCATTTCATGCATGAGCTCATCGGCATAGGCTTCGCATTCCTTCAGTTTGTCGGACTCTCCACGTCTTTCGTATCTTTCGATACGCCTCTCAAGACAATCATATTCAATCTTGAGATGAATGAGCTGGGACTCTGATTGTGCAAGAACAAATTGGTTGCCTTGCAGCCGCAATTGGGCAATTGCAAGTGTTTGTGGAAGGGGAATGCCACGTTTTCCTCCTGCAACGATACTAGAACTAGTTGCTCTGCTGGGCTCCTCATCCTTTAGAGCCTTCTCGGACTTCCTAGCAGTGGAACGTCCAGCATCTTTCTTATTCAAAGGGTCTCCGAGGATCAATGTGGTCGGTGCGGGGAGCCAGAGGACCAAACAAAATGAAAGCAATGAAACCAGCAAACACCCATCCAGTCGGGCGCTGGGGACTGGTAGTAGTACTAGTGGGAGGTCTGGATGAGCCACGACCCTCTGACTCTTGTTCTTCTGCACAATCCTCTGTTACACTATGGATAGGGTATGGAATGGGGAAAAGTCCCGGATCGCGCAGGGAGGGTGTATCTCGTCTTCGTTTTCGTTGACGGTTAGGGTTGGCCTAACTATACTCTGCGGAAAGAGTTAGAGCTAAACTTAAACTTCCTACTCCTAATCATCTAACCCCTTTTCGTTTTTGTCTTTTGTCTTTCTTTTTCTTACATCTAGCACTCATTCCTGTGTGTCTTGAATTTCAAGGTGAATGATCCCCCCATACTCACCCAGGTACCGTTACAGTCGAAACTCTCGGATGAACCTCTGATCTGCATCAGCTTTTCGTCGCAAAAGCTGTTTTCCGACGCCCTCACTTCGAGGCGGGTGTCGGGATCTCGAATTGGCCTGGTCGCATACACACACACATCGCCTATCTCTGTTGATTCGATACCCGTCCACGATTCATGCACCTCCTGGGGAGCACGGAGTGTATTGAAGTACATACGCGTCTTCTTACCGAAGCTCTTGGCCTCACCCGCGTACCCGACCGCACCGTCGCAACTCGGGACCTCGACCTGCAACGATGTTGACTGCAGCCGACGGTTATCATCACCCTGGCTCCCGTGCCCGACACCGGCCCGCTAGGAGCCGACAAAAGCTTTAACCACAGGTCGCGCCACGAAGGAACCTGTATCATCCTCGCATCTAATGTTGTCGAGAAAGATTGCACAAGTGACGTTACCAGCCAAGATATTGGAGATAGCCTCGTCCAACAATGTTCTTTCAGCGAATGGGTAACTAAAATTTTGTAGCCTCCCGGCCACTCGCTTGCTTTCCTTGGCTGTGTCGATATGAGTAAGGCCGCAGTTCCTGTGGAGGTGATCTGAGTCATTGGCCTTGATCGCAAGCCCAAGCTGTAAAGCTAACAGAGCTACCAGTAAGTGCGTTACAACCAAGAGAAGGGAGGGCTTTGAAGAGAGCCCCCAGCAGGTCCGCTGTTGCGCCGTTGTGGCCATACCTCGGAGACACCCATCCTGATTAGCGGTAGCCATAATCAAGTCTAAGTCTCCTGTGCGTTGACTGGATAAGATAGGCTCTTCGTTTGCGGGGTGCAGTGTTGTCCATGACCGGGAGCGCCAAACAGTGAAGTGATGAACTGGGTTGCCTACATTCGTTGCTGCTGGATGAATGAAAGATACCACCGTCTGGCTCTCGCTCCGGCGTTGGTCTATGCCCCGTGACACCCTCGACAACCTTTCTTATATAAAAACTGGAGAGACAAGATCTAACCAACATCCCAGTGGTAATAATATCCCCTCTTCTTGTTGTTGGAAGCCGGACGACGACGGAAGTTCGGAATCATCTTCCGATCAAGTTTCTGAACTATAATACGTTTGTGGATACGTTTCCATACAATATAGGCAAGGGACAAGTAATATACAATCATGAAACATTTGCAACATTTTCAACTTGCTTATCCTTCGAATGCTGTGGATGGGAAGATGAACATACCTCTGTTGAATCTGTCAAACAGTTCAAAAGAGGATGTTGACCAAGTGTGGTACCCCACCGAGAGGCGTCCGGAGACTACCCGAGATTTATCGAGCCCGGAACAACAGTCCGTGACGAGTCGTCAGAGTAGCTTTTCGAATCTGCTTTATGAATACATCGACAACACAACACTGGTCTATATTCCGATTCAGATATCTACTGGGAACACTGTCTACTGTGCTCCCGACGTGCTTTCTCAGTGCCCCATGATAGTACGCAGTATCCAGGCCGATCTTACGCAGGTTCTACAGCTGTTGCCTTGGTCTGTTCATGCACTCATCAAACGCACCCAAATTTGGATCAATAGCTCCTACTCCTACGGCCCTAGAGATGATCCTCATGTCCTCAGACACTCAACAACTCACCACCATGAAGGCTGGTTGATAGAATGTGCCCGAGATAGACCGGAAAAGGCTCATGGGATTGAAATTTACAGTTCCTCTGATTACGAACGTATGCGCTTGCACTGGAATGGGTGTGGTCTGATCTTGCACGAGTTTTGTCACCTTATTCATCAGACATGCTTGGGCCTGGACTCTCCCCAAGTGGAGCGGTTGTACCGGGAAGCACTCAGGTCCGGCAAGTACGATCGCACGCTGCGACGAGATTGGGCTGGAAAGGAGGAAGACAGTGACATGGCATATGCACTCCTTGACGTCAAGGAGTTTTTTGCAGAAATGTCTGTCACCTACTGGAGTTGTGGATACAACGACCTAGATACTGCTGACAATTCTTCCTTGGAATCATGTTCCCCTCCACTTCTGGAACCCATTTCGATGGGTCGGGTCTTGGCTAAGTATGGAATCCAGACTGAGCCTTACCTCATGGGAGACAGCGATCAATCCAAACCATCAATGTGGAACTCTCTGCTGGCAAAACATCGGAGTCTGCTATCTGCACCCACACCAAAACTTCGAATGGTGAATCCAAATTGGCAGGAAGCTGCGGTTGGGCGGGGCTGTCGGGATGTTCCTCACTGCAATAAATTCTACCCTTTCACTCGAGGTCAGCTGCACCACCACGACCCGGACTTGCTTTTGGCATTGCATACCCTCTGGAACGAAATATCCATGTTCGACGATCCTCTACAGGACCCTACATTTTGTTGGGTATTGCGAAGAGTGCTCCCTGCTCGAACGGGATAATTGCATAGTTCGCTAGTACGATGTAATTGTAATTTGTTTTTGGTACTCCATTGAAGAATGTTTCCCTGGTACAAGGTTATTTTTCTAGGATGAATACCAGTAGCCACAGAGTAGAAGTGAATATCATGTCTGCTGCACGCTAAAAGTTAGAGTTTATTCCTTGGTTGTTTCAGTTTTGTCTCTGCTTGCGTCTGTTGGCAATTTGTGAATATACAAAAAGATGAGTGTGGCACGACGAGTCGCTCCATGGAAACCACGCCAGTCTCACTTACACTTCTGGAAGAATTGATCAATTTCATAGACGTTCTCTTCACTTCCCACGTAGATAGGGGTTCGCTCGTGGATCTCTGTAGGTTGAACATCAAGGACTCGGCCAGACCCCGTGGATGCCGCCCCTCCAGCTTGTTCTACAATCATGGCAATCGGAGCACACTCGTACAAAAGTCGCAGCTTTCCCTTGGGATTCTTTTCCGTGGAAGGATATCCATAGACACCGCCATTGACGAGAATGTTATGCACATCTCCAACGAAAGATCCAACGTAGCGAGCGCTGGCCCTGCAAATAGGAAAACAAATTCAATAAGATACAACAGGGGAGAAACAAAGATCCATCACCACGGCACGTACTTCAGTCCTGCCTTGCTTCCACCTTCTTTGACCACGTTTAAGTATTCTTGGACAGGCTCAGGGAAATCACGGTAGTTGGCTTCATTGAAACTGAAAATGCTGCCCTTGTTGGGAATTCGAATATCTTTGTGGGTATGAAGGAAACGTCCGCTATCTGGATCCAATGTGAAACCATCGACACCAGATCCCATTGTTAGCACCAACACAGTGGTAGCGCTAAAATCAAACGTTCAAACGTTGTGAGAAAATTCAAGAAGGAGAATGATCATCCACATCAACATACTTACGAGAACAAACAGTATCCGGATGCAACGAGGTTCTCGCCGTCTTGGAGGAAAGTGCCATCGTTCACATTCGATCCTGGTTGCTTTCTGTAAATTCCGAAAATACTTCCTACAGGCAACGAAGAATCAATATTTTTGGATCCGTCAAGGGGGTCAAACACGGCGATGTAATCTCCGATAGCAAAAGCCGAATCGGCCTAACATTGGGAAAGTTGTTAATTGGATAGCAGTTTTCAACGCTACCACTTCATTCCGACAGAAACGTACCATGACATCGGAGCAGCACCTGGGCTTATCCTCCTCCTCAGAAGCAACAGAATGAATGGAGGAACTACTTCCACAGAAAGCCCGAAGCATAATAGTGTTGCACAAAACATCCAGTTGTTGTTGGACTTCTCCTTGCACGTTTTCCTCCAATTGGTTTCCGTCCTTTCCGACAGCAGCACCGTACAAATCATCAGTTTGAGCCCGCTGAACAATGCGGTTAATTTGCTTGCAAGACTCTGCAACAGCTTGAAGAACCTTCTCCAAATCTCTCAAATCAGCACGCTTCCAGCACTCAATCTCCAAGTACCTCTGGAAAGATTTGAGATTCTTCTTCTTTGGACGGAAGCTAGAAGAAATTACTGAACTCATCGAAAGTGCCGTGCTCGAGTAAGATGCTGGTGCCGTGATTACACTTCTCTCAACACTTGCAATGTTGTCTCTACCAGCCCCAGCGAATTTGGAAGCCATCCCAATTCCAACAGCGGGAGCCATGTGGAAACCTTGAATTCCTTGCATGGAGATCATAGCAAGGACAACAAAAAGGGCACCCATACGAATAGGTGATGTAACTTGTTGCATAATGTTCAGATGTAGGAAATAGGATAGGTCTTGTTTGAATCCAGATTGAAGGTGTTACAAGATTCTGAGATCCAAGAATGATTGGAAGTTGCAAATCCTGTCACTTTTGTCGACTTGAATGGCAACATCATGGGCCACTCTGCACCACAAAAAGTGTTGTCGTCGTCTGGCAGTCGAATGTTAGTCAATGTAGTCAGCCAGCGATTTCCACCAACAAACTATGGAATCAAGTCTCTTGCTGGATAGTTCTTATAGGCCGTGCTATTTAATCCTTGTATACGGTTACAATCCCCCCAAAACATTAGTAATTGGAAGCGAAAACCCCAACAGGAAGGTCCTTCGGATGAGCCCGATCAACATCTCCGTCTCTCAGCCAAAGGAAAGTCAAAAACTAGACGAGCTCCTGATACTCCGAAAGACAACAGTAGCTATCATTGTATCCCTTCGCCATCGTTGAGATACGGCCTCATTCATGACAATGGTGCGAATGCCAAGCTGGTGAATGTTACGATGACAATGTGGTAGAATCCACCACAAGTCTAGGCAGTACTGCTGGTAGAGGCAAAAGCCAATCACGAGAAAAGCACTGTTGAAACCCAACGATTCCAATAAGGAAGGCTACCACAATTGGAATCCGAAAGCGGTACAACCGGTGACGCCTATTGAGGAAGCCAAGACTTGGCAACCCCATCATGTTGCAATAACAATGGCTCACAAAGACCGCCGTTATTGATCCTGTCCTCAGGAATGCATGGGCCGCATACGATCCAAAGAGTGAAGTATACACAAATTGAAACGCTGTCATAATCAGTACAGTCTTGGGACGTTCCCCCTTGGAAAGTTGAGTTGCGGCATGGTGCACGTGCGCCACGCCAAAGAAAAGAGGTGCAACCCATACCACTTGGGTTGGGGACATGGGAGAAGCCAATAACACTGGTACCATGCAACCTCGGAAAACAACCTCTTCAGTCCATGGGGCTACGATGTAATTCCTTGCGCTTTTCCAAAACTCATCAACAGATCTGGGTTGAAAAAGGCATTGAAACGTGGGAAGAACAAGTTGTTTGAAGACTGCCATGGGATAAGATGTTGTCGGCTGATTTCCCGTTCTATAGAAGTACTTTCTTTCTTCGTAAACGTCCAGCAAAGCAGAAACGTTTGGTCCCAGATATAGGATCATTGTGTGTGTCAAAACTCCGACAATACCATGCAGTTGTGTCAAGGTGCCAACCACCGTGAAACCCCCCGACAGATCTGAAGAGGCACAAAATAAAAAAGGATAGGATCCAATAGCACAGAGTGTAACAGTCACAGTAGCAAACGTTCTCCATTGGATCTGACGCGGATGACTACGATCGAGACTCCGAGTCGCCGGCGGAACCATAAAGTAGAGACATCCAACAAAGGCAGTAGCAAGCGCCAAGCAATATAAAACAGCATTGGTTTTCCCTATGTTTTGGCGGTGATGGCATCCATCAAGAAGGTGATGAGCATATTCGGATACTGATGACATCGTCCTGCAATGGCACGGCAACGTTTTCCTAGCGGCCTCCTGGATTGTGTTGCAACAAGATATTTGGTGTCAGTCGAACAGAAAGCGTTGGGATTGATCGATACCCCCGACTCGTGACTTACACGCGATTGCCACGATGCACGCCTCGTCCAAATCCATTGCTACTACTGTGAAACTACTCACAACATACTTCTTTGGCTCTTACGATTTAGATCTAATCTGTGTCTTCGGTCTCATCCTCATATGTCTTATCTTCCTCCTTGTGATACCATGATGGCAACTTGCTCGTCATCAACCTGTAATCATAAAAGAGTTCTTCATTACAAATGTCTCGAGTTGCAATCAAGGCCATTCCATGCATAATGGTGGTCTCACGATCAAACAAAGTGCCCATGAGTGTCCGGGGCTGTTTGTAAACATTTGGGATGTAATTTTGTAGAGTTTCATCAAGATCCATGCCACCAGTGAAGTTCACCATAACAGTGCGGCAGTTGGATGGGTTGGATGGAGAAGGGTGATTGACAATGTGTCCCAAGGCCATGGAATTGCTGTTGCTGCCAGTCAAAACAGTGTAAGGCGACTTTCTAGAATCAATCATAAAATCGTCGGGACGAAGAGACATTTGGAAGTGATCGTTCTTTTCCAGCTGGCGCTCGACATCCACAGGCAAGTTGAGAAGACTTTCTTTGCTCCAAACCTGACCAGGTTGGAAGGCGAGAATCGAACCTGCCTTGGCGTAGCCATCCACAAACACTCCACGCCCCGCTCCAGGAATGGACGATTTCAAAGCAACCACAGAATAGCCCCAATCATCGCGAAGCTTTGCAGCGCGACACATGTTGACTGATTGATATTGACGAATCAATTCATTTCGTCGCTGGTCAATTGTTTCGTGATAGCCAAAGAAATCTGATTCCAGCCAAGTGTTAGAGGCCTCCTCTTTATCAGATGCCTGCTGTGCCTCGGAAGGGACAGCATTGTCCGAATCGCTACTATCAGCCCCCCGCCGATCCAGTAGCAACTTTAATGCTCCTTGTTTGATTTCCAAAAATGTTGCAGGGGAGGCCCCCTTGGGAGCTTTCTCAGAGTTGGGGTTGGCAAGGGCAGCTTCCGCCTTCTCTAATTCATCCTTCAGAATTTGGTTAATGAGAGCATTTGCCGACTCATCAGGTTCATCCAAGTCGAATGCAAGTTTTTCTTGGTCCACTCGACCGAAAGCTCGAAAGAGCGAAGCAACCTGATCTTCCAAGGAAGCTTGCAGCTCATGTCGTAATTGCATGGTAGTCATGCCATCCAATTCTTTCTTCTCAAGGTTATCAAAAGCCTCGTCTATCAGACGTTCTCGGGGTTCTGTAGCGCGTTCCATACTCAATCGTCGGAACTCCAAGGCTAGTAATGCAAGGATTGTATCCTTACGTTCCTGCGTTCTCCTCGGGCTTTCTGCATCCTCAGCCGTCATGGACCTGGATGATCCCAACTGAGCGTCTGTATCCCTAGCAGAATCTCCCCGACTGAAAGGATTCCACCAAGAAGAGGAAGACCTTGAAATCACAGAGTTGTACTGCCGTTGACGTCGACTAGCCACTTCGGGATACTGCCCTGACAAGGGGCGAAGGAATCTCTGTTGTAGATGCCGTTGGATTGGTCTCTGAGAAGCGAACAGAAACTTCATATTGGCGCTAACTGTGCAGAAATTGTTGGGATACGCAAAAGGTAACGACGAATCCTGTTGATTACGGAAAGATAAGTTCAGCAACTCCAGTAGTATGCAAGCGGAAACAGAAGTACTCGAATAATGATGCGATGTTGTGATGATGTTGCCATCGGCCAAGGATCTTGCGGTGGTTGACGAACCAAAGGAGCACATCTACCCGAAATAGATAGACCATTTCGGCCGCATGTCTGTCGGTGGGATTTTTCAGTCACGTCCACCAATGGGATTTCAGTTGCACGTGCCAAGATACCGTAGTGTGGGATAGATGTATGTCGTAGATTTGTATGAATTTTGTGATACAAGAAAGAAAGCGGAAGGAGTCGAGGAGGATTGAGGCGCCACATGATGCTCACACACACCTCCTGCTTTCCGTCCACCACTTGTTGGGTGTTAATAGCAGCCCAACGATCAGTGGGATTTGGCATACAAGAAGAAGGGTCGATAACATGGTAAATGAGGTTAATGCTACCAGCCGTGTACAAAGGCGGCACTATGCGACCATGGGAATGTTGCTGTTTTTGGCCGTAATAGTTTTGGTCGGCATGAACTTGTTGCATACAGACAT
Organism: Nitzschia sp. Nitz4; assembly: GCA_013372465.1. NCBI lineage: Eukaryota > Bacillariophyta > Bacillariophyceae > Bacillariales > Bacillariaceae > Nitzschia > Nitzschia sp. Nitz4. The sequence goes on along the minus strand of WXVQ01000374.1, from coordinate 1,925 downwards.
AGTGCCTCTCACCACCACGCTGGAGGCTTCTGACTTTGAGCAAGCTCTCCAGATGGGCAATGCGAGAGAAACCGCTTCTGGAACTAGGCATAGGCGAGACACAGAGGTTTTTCCACAGATTGACGAGCCCCTCAATATTGTATTGTTCTATGCAGATGATTGGACCATGAAGGTGATGGGAAAGCTAAACAAAGATGTTATCACGCCCAATATTGACAAATTGGCCGACGAAGGGGTACTGTTCACCAACAACTGTGTTACAACCAGTATGTGTTGGATTTCCAGGGGCTCGCTGGTCACGGGGACCTACGCGAGTCGCCACAATTTCGTGCACCCAGGCCAGGAGACTCTCTTTCATTCACATCCCTGGAATGAAACCCTTTTTCCACTACTTCGGAGTCATGGGTACTACACGGGAATTGTAGGCAAATGGCATGCGCCTCAGCCTGAACCGTACATGTCTCAAGCCTTTGATTGGAAGAATCTTTATTTTGGGTATCACTGGGAAAGTGTCGGAGGTGAGATGCGTCATGTCACGGACCTGAATCTAGAGGACTCCCTAGAGTTTTTGAAGGTACGACCCAAAGACAAGAATTTTGCTCTGATGGTGTCTTTCTTTGCAACACACGCGTGGGACGACCACGTTCCCAGCTATGAGCCCAAGAACGAATCCAAGAGGAAGTTTTACAACGACATTGAAATCCCTGTCCCATACACCAGTACACCATCTCATTGGGCCAAAATGCCGTATTTCTTCACCGAGTCCAATGAAGGGAGGAGGCGGTGGCGTGGTCGATTTGACGGAGACAACTATCAACAGAACATCAAAGACTTGTATCGAATGGCAACGGAGGTAGACATCGCAGTTGGTCGGATCATCCAGGAACTCAAGAGTCAGGGCGTCTACAACAATACGCTGCTTATTTTCACGACAGATAATGGCAATATGCATGGGGAGCATGGTCTGGCAGAGAAGTGGTTTCCATACGAAGAGTCCATCCGAGTTCCCTTGGTTATCGTGGATCCTCGCATGCCACGCTCCAGACAGGGACAACGCAATGATGATTGGACACTCAACATAGATCTAGCTCCAACTATGCTGCGTGCTGCCAAAATCACCCCTAGCTCATTCATGCAGGGCAGAGATATTTCCAAACTCTACCTCTATCGAAGGATCCGACCTCGTTGGCGACAGGATTGGTTTTATGAATACAACCGCGGACACCCCATTACAGCAGAGGGTCACAATGGCGCTTTTTGGATTGATGCTTCCTTTGCATTGGTGACCAAAGAATGGAAGTATATTCATTGGCCAGAGCATGGATTTGAGCAAGTTTTCCACCGCATCAACGACCCGTTTGAGGAGCGTGATATGTTAAACGCGTCATTGATCAAGACAACAGATGAAGTACTACTGAAGTTGAGGGCTCGCTTTGCCTTCCTCAAGGAGTGGGTTCAAAGTGGAAAACCTGCCTGATGAGGTGACTTTGGGTTTTGGATGTGCTTGTGATTAGTGCCCCTCCAAATTCCTGGTGTTCCATTGGCGGTCGGCAATGAATGGGAAACTTTCGATATTATCTCGTCAATATGGCAAAGGTCGCTCTGATGCAGAGTTGGTTTGACCTCACCAACAACACTAGAACAGGATAAGAGGAAGAACGCTCTTGCCCGGTCCGCAACTACGATGAAGGATTCCACCTTCTGTACCACCAATTCTCCATCGACACCTGGCTCAGACAGGATCGTCATTTTCATTGTTCTAGATGTTTGCGAATAGTACAGAAAATGTCACTCTAGATCTACTAACGAAATAAACTACTAACGTTAGTGCTAGTAGTACTAACTCCATTGTTGTGCAAACTACTAAGGTGCCACCAAAAATAGTGTTGTTGTTGCTTGAACAGTGATGGTGATGGTTGCTGTTG
>WXVQ01000343.1:0-24593 GCA_013372465.1 Nitzschia sp. Nitz4 | reverse complement strand
GGTGCATCCTTCCTTGTTGGTTCACCCAAATCCTCAACATGTTGCCATTTGGACAAGAGATTGGGATTCTGTCCAAGGAATCCTGGAGCAAGTTCGAAAACACCCTTCTGTTGCAGAAGTTTCTCTTTTCGTCATCGAAGACTACTACTCGTCGGATGCTCCCAAAACATGCATGGCAGATATGGCAGATTGGACCAATGCGGAACAAGGTCGACGATGTGATGTACAAGTGTATTCGTTGAACCACACGGAAGAGTTGCAAGAAAGAAAACCCAGTCATACAGTGGATGTCCTTTTGTTAGAGCATGTGAGTTTGGAACCAACTATGGAACATGTCCAACTTTGGGAGCAACTCCTTCGGTTGGACCAAGGAATCCTTCTCGTCGCTCTCCCCATCATGAACGCCATGCAACGAGTAGCATGGATGGATCGGGTCCTTGGGCAACGAACCATGTTTGAACAAATTACAGACTACCTCGTTCCTGTCACTGCATCGGATCGGATCCACCAACATTTTGCAGTGGCGTTTGTCCATCGATCCACGTATGCGCACTGGCACTTGAACGAAGCCAACTTTGCGGTTCGATTGCGACAACGACATATATCTGTCATGGGCACTCCTACTTCGGACAACAGTGATACTTTGGTTTCGTTGGACAGTGCCACCATGGCTTCTCTACGATTCCCCAGCAGAATCAGTGAAAATGCATTTTGCGCGTACAGTCCGGGCAGATGTGGTGCCCATCATCCTGTCGGTATCAATCTCCATGCCGCCAACATACCTCGCTCCCAGCTAGAAGTGAAACGAAGTGGGGTTGGGGACAAAGCTGGCCGTGGAGTGTTCTCCAAAGTGGATATTCCTGCCAATAGTTATTTGGATTTGGAGAGTGCATCCCATCCTATCCGAGTCCCTTGGAAATCCTCCAAGATTGTTTGGGATTTGGTGGAGCAGAATGACTACTTTGATGAACGTGCATCTCCGTTGCATTATTATTTCGAAGGATATGGATTTGCGGATGAGTTTTGGGTATGTATGTTGCTATGTTTGTTGCTTCTGGTAAAGAGAGAGATGGAGATCATCATGTCTTGTGTGTGTCACGTCAAGAAGCGTGATGAGAGAAAGTTCTAACACACGTTTTTGCCTGCTGCTGTTGCTGCTGTTTTCCAATAGGGACTCCAAGAAGAAGTGGTAGACTCTAGTTTGCTGGCATTCATCAACCATGGATGCAACTCTACGTACAACATTGGATTGTTGATGCGACAAAATGAATTTGATGTGGACCCCGACAACCCCCCCGAAGAAATGGCCGCCATGTATCACTTCCAGCGGGAGGCTTCGTACCATCCTCGCCAGGAACGAAACAAAATGATAGAGCAAATCGCCAGTATCACTTGCAAACCAATCCAAGCCGGAGAAGAGTTGTTGGAAAATTACTTGACCTTTGGTGGTGTTGCCCATTTCAAGACGCAAGTGCTAGAGCTTAGAGAGCAATGTATGGGTGCAGTGGGTATTATTGAGCGCTATCAAGAGGCCAGCAGAACCATACAAGAACCAACGACTGGTGTGACGAACAATGTAGAATAGAAGACCTGTCCGGTCACTTCCAACCGACCAAAACCAATACTTGTAGAAGTAGTACCTAGGTAGCAATAGAGGGCGATGACAATCCTCATGCAGCTTGTATCGGGTGAATCTCCAAACCTGTCTTTTCACTTGAAATCATTGCCAAGAAGATTGCTGTCGGTTATTTCTTTTGGTGTTTCGGCCAAGAATGATATGGTAGCAGTCTTCGTCGCCACTGATTCCACCAGGCTCCTATTATTGTTGTCCTGCTCCTGATCCTGGTAGCACAACGGTATTAGCTTCTTTGTTCTACCTTTCAACTACTAGTACCTTTCAACATTCAACATACAAGCATGTGCCGCGGTACTGATTGGCGATAAAAGATTCAAGATCCTTCTTTCTGGTGGATACCAACAACAACATCGTCGGTGACAATAATCACATAAAATCCACAAAGGAAGGAATATCAACCACAACAGCGTTGCTCTTTCTCTCATCTGTTGTTTGTCTGCTTTGTCTGACGAACTCGTCCGGTTTGCCTACATTCTATCTACTGCAAGAAAAAGTCTTTGTTTTCATCTTCATCATCATGTTGCTTTCGATTCCTTCCAACAGCATCAAAGCCATGTTTGCATCTTGGCTTCTCCTTGGCTCTCCCTCTTTGGGAACCACGGCCCTAGGAGAACAAGCAGATCAGGTACACCTTTCCAACGCTGAAGGTATTGCTAGTACTAGTGCTAGTGCTAGTGCTAGTACTACTAGTGAAGGACGAGGCCTTGCAGAAAAGGCAACCAAAACTCCCAAGGCAACCAAGGCACCCAAGGCACCTGGAGCTGACACCAAGGCACCAACTGCCACCAAGACACCCAAGGGCGCTACTGCGGCACCCTCCGTAAGTCCAAGCTCTTTGCCTTCGATCTCGCCTTCGGTGACTCCATGCATGCTATGAACCCTCCGAAGTCACGGAGCTGCTGGAGATCTTGGCAGAGATATCCGACATGTGTCTAATGCTCACACCCGGAACGCCCCAGAATTTGGCTTATGAGTTTGTACGAGACCATCCTAATGATTTGACTCTTGCTTCCAGCACTAACGCAGAGTGGCATCAGCGTTTCGCGATGGCTACTATATATTACGGGGTATCGAATGACCGTGGTAATTTTTTGTATAATTGGGTCTCTGACACTGATGAATGTGATTGGAATGCAGTATCTTGTCGCGATGGTACTATTGTTTCAATTTTATTCGGTAAGCTGTCTATCCTTCTTTTGACAGGAACATTGTGAACATTGGACTCACTGCTGTCGTGTCATCGCTTCTCGCAGGTTCGTTGTATCTTGAAGGAACGATTCCCTCTGAAATTGTAGGACTCTCGACACTGGAGTTTTTGTATTTACAAGAGAATCCTTCTTACGCTCCAAACAACTTGAAGGCGTTGGGCAGTCTCGAAGCACTCTCAGTGTTGAGCTTGGGTTCGAATGCTCTGACCAGCTTACCAGACGAGCTTTGGAACTTGGAGACACTAACCGTTTTGTCCTTGGATACTAACGCACTGACTAGTCTCCCAACAGAAATCGGGAACCTAACAAACTTGGGTCGGATTCTCGTACAAGAGAATGATCCTTCTATCGTCCCATTGCCACCAGAGGCTTGCGCTCTCTTGCCCCCTGGCGGAGTCTTGTCATTCCTGTTATGTGGTAACTCCCCTTCCTATATAACTGGAGCTGCCTGTTGTTGCTGAATTTGATGTGTGGTCTCATGGTGTGGTACTCGTACGAGTACTGGTGGTGGATAGGCATGACACTGTAATCACAAAGAAAGGGACGTTGCATTTTTCGGCGCCAGTCATAGTTCACCTAGTATCTACCAAAATAGTCCCGATTTTCCCACAAACTATACCTCTAGAGTCAGTCCAGGTGGCGGTAAAGGAAAAGGTATCAGGACACCACCACAGCAGCTGCAGAACGACTACTCGTACTACTTTGATGGATGGATTAGGTGGTGGTGGTGAGGCAGGATGGATGCTCGTGAAGACGTCATGACGTCATGGTGGGACTACTACCACCACCTTGCCTTGTATGGTTCCGCCATGATCGGAACGGCGGCCAGATATATGCCAATCACACGATTCCGCCGATCCGCGGCAAGATTGAGCGTATTCGTGCTGGTCACAACCACACGCTGGCGGCTCCATGCCTGTCGTATCTAGTACCACGCCAGCAGAACTTTTGTGTATATAAATATAACGGTACCGTTGCGATGGCATGCACAAGGACTATTCGTTCCTCGCCATATATCAACCACCATCACCAGCAGGCATTCGTAGAAATTCCGAGCAAATTTTGGCCACAACGTGCACAATGTTTTGGGAGAGAGTGGCGAACAACGACCATTTGAACGCTGCACCTCCACTTCTTTTACAACATCCACAACCACTCAAAAGACCATGAACCTTTCTTCACCTAGTTCCTTGATGACGTCAACCAGTATCTCTCCCTTCACGGAGAAACGTCGTCGTCCCCAAAAGAATCGTCGTAGTCTCGGCGGGAGTAGAAACCACACCAACAACAACAACACATCCTGTTGTTCTTTGCAATGTCATGGTTGTGAAGCATTCCTTCTTCCACAAGCCTTTGCCAAGCCACAACGATCCAAAGGATCGGGTCTAGCAACTTGTCGACAATGTGTTTGGAAGGAATTGATGCTTCCAGTAGTCACGTTGGTGCCTCCGACGACTACCACTACATGTACTAGTAGTACCGACGAGGCTGATGATGTGGTACCCAACCTTTGTCCTACCGACACACTCGATACCGTTGCGTCTTCCTTTCAAGAAGATGACATTGCTGACGACGACGACGACGACGACGACGATGTTTCTAGTCTTGCAGCTACCCATTCCATCGCCACACCCAACCACCACCACCCACGCACGAACCGCCTGCCCATTCCCGTTTCGCCCAATGTCTCCTCCTAGCTGGCCACTACTCCCTGCCTGCCTGACAGGCTGGTTGGAGGTAGACTTCGGTAGAGAAACTGGACCTTCCCATCCACAACCGGTAGCTACTACAAGCATACTACATCCATGGGACAGTGAGCCATTTATGTATATATTATATTATGCACATGCAACGACAAACGTGGCGAAGCAAGGTTCCATCAGTGGTGGTGGTGGTGGTGGTGGTGGTGGTAGCAGTACCTAGTACTCGCAGTCACATTACTGCTATAACAGACTCAGTGTTCGTTGTGCTTGTTGTGGTTGTTGGACAAAGCCACTTTTATGTTCCATTCCAACAGCACAGAGAGAGAGAGAGAGCAGTATAGATAAAATGGGTGTCTTATCCAGTAGAACCTGTTTGGTTGTGTTGTTGATTGCATTGAACTTTTCATGCTTCCTGATCAGATCTCTACGAAACTGGTGTTGGGATGCTGCTTGTACTAGACAACGAAATACGTTTTTGCATGGAATCCGAGCTGCTTTTCTGTGCTGGATAGGCACAGTGCCATAATGGCCGTCGTGTCTTCCTTGCCAATGGTAGTTGTGTTGGGCAGTGTCCATGTTGTTGCATCGATGGAATAATAACAAAAGCAACAAATCATAGAATAAAACAAAATGCTTTTTTGGAGTAGTTTCCTTTGGGAACTTTTTTACTAGAAGATTTTCGTCTAGGACTATTACTATTACAGCCACAACAACAACTATGATGCTATTACTACTACTACCGGTAGGATAGTATTCTTGGACAACTTGTTTCGTACTCTCCGTATACTTCAGAGAGGGGGCAACGTGGGACGTCGTAGGTGTATCGTAGTGGTCCTCGCAGGCTCTATGGGCGAAGCTACCGACTCAGAATTCGTGACTCGTCATCACAACATCATGTCTCATGTCACAATCACAACATGTTGCTGTTGTTGTAGTTCATGTGCAGTAATAGGTAATACTACAGGAAATCAGTGTGTTCATTGCACTCTCCCATTGGTTACAACACGACCATAATGTCGTCGTTCAACAACAACAACAACACGCAGAACCCTACCAACTCCACCACAGAGCAACAACAACGACGGTTCGTTCTTTTCCTTGGTCCTTCCAAAACAGCATCCACTAGTCTCCAACGATTCTTTAGTACATATGCAAACGTGAAAAGCAAAGACTTTATTCCTGCCTTCCAACAGTGGAATTATCCTCTTTTTCTGGGCAGTCACGCCGGACTTCGGTACTTGGACGATCCCTCCAAGCAACCCATCCTTCACAAAACCTTTCGAAATCAAGTCAAACATGGATATCATATTATAACAGGATCTGAGTTTTTGGCAAGTCATCATCGTTTCTTGGGAGGACATCTCTTTGCGACCCTTCAAAATTGGACCGATGGGGTTCCACCCGAAATTGTCATCCTCTTGCGATCTCCTCGTGTCGAGCATTGGATTAGTTGTTGGAAACAAGGATCTCAAATCAAAGGCAAGGATACCTATGGAGTTTCCTTTGAAGAGATGCTTTGTAATCCCAACTATGAAGTTCGATTGCAACGGATCCTTGCCCGAACCACCAATCCATTGCAAATTGCCTATGAAACAAGTGTGGAACACAATCTACGTACTACCGTGGTGGATATGTATGGAGTGTCTCATGCTGGATTCGATGTTTCACATGTAGTGGCTTGTGAGATTATGAATGTCCCCTGTGTGGCGGAAGATACTCCATGGGTCCTTGGATTGGGTCACACAACCATTCATGCCAATGTCCGGAAGGGAAATGCCCACCTTTCTACCGAAAAGGCACAAGCGATGGAATGGGTCTTTCAACAACGTGATTGTGCCTTTTATGCGGAATTAGCCAATCATCCCCAATTTCGGTTGATCCATCGCCATGATGGTGGTTTGTTGTGGGGGCAGGAGCATTGTCCAGAGACAGAGACGTTGCCTTGGGGTACAGTCTTTCGATACAATGCAACCATACTAATACAAGAACTCCGCAAGAGATATCAATGTCCTGCTGGAGGGCAACTCAACGACAGAGTCAATGCAAGCAGCAATACCACAACAACAGCAACAGTACTAGATGCCTTGGAGAAGAATGGACATCCCATGATCCATGGTGGCAATAATACTATCGGTATCGTTCATCAGGAGGAAGGAATAGAGAGGAAAGAAAGAGTACATGAACCGCCGACTAGCATTCGGATGGATACGACCAACGTTGCGATGATGACAGGGCTTGCCGTGGGAAGTTTATTCTTTGTGGCGGGGCTTTTGTTGTGTCGTCGTCGTTGTCATCGTCGATGGCAACAACAACAGGACAGTGGTTGCGGCGACGAGCGTTTTCCACCCAATGGTTCAGGTGCTACATGACACCCACACCATGACCGTCCTCATCTATCTGCCCATCCGTTCTATAGAAAACCAACCATGGGATTTCCGCCACGGGTATTTTGGCAAAACAAATCCCGCAAAAATTTCTTCAATGGACTCCCCAAACTGATTTATTTGATACACCACATAATGGCAATGATTTTGAATTGCGTGCCACTCACAAGAGTCATGGTCAATTGCATAGAACCACCCACGGGTACAGGCACACCAAGTTCTTGTTTGAAAATGTAATTGGTACTGAGTTGTTGATCATGAAATCCTTCCAAGGTAAAGCTTTCCGAATGAATCAAAGGAGCCGTCGCAGAAGCATTGGAGGTGTCACTGGGTGGACCAAAGACTTCGACATCAAATTGGGCTCTGCTATCCTTCCAACCATCACCATAAGATTTCAAATAGTATACAGTCACAAACTTGACAGGCTGGAAGACAGGTGTCTTGTCGGTGGTTGCTAACACCATGGTTGCGTTGGTTCCATTGGCCACCAATCCCATCTTGTTCTGGAACCCTCCATAGCGGAAATCGTTTTCGACGCTCCAACCTTGTTGAAATTTTGTGAAAGGTTTCAAATATGAATTCGTTTGTCCCACCGTTTTGTGAGATCCCATAGCCGCAGTTAAGAATGCAAACACACATGGAGATTGCATGGTGCCGGTAGTACTATTACTCGCTTCCGGCATCGTGGAAGTCTCACATGTATGCGATATCGTTGCAAACGTCGTCCAGGACGTTTCTTGAATGGTAATGGCCTTGGCATCAATCGTCAAATATTCATCTGGTGCATGACCGTTGGAAAATAAATCTGTGACAGAAGTGACAGTGGCAGCAGCAGAGTCATTCGTCGTTTCGGTAGCATTGGTGGGGGAAGACACGGCAACTTGTTCACACACATCCACCCCCAGGTGCAAGAAATAGTAGGCAATGAAAATAGCATCTACAACGTGACCACTCATTCCATAATGAACATTCACTGTTGTAACGTTGTTTTTCATCCACACTCCAGAAAAGATATCTTCGTAAATGTCTGCCCAAATCCAACGCAATATAGATGAATGAGGGGGAGAGACGTACCCCGTGTGATCGTGCATGTCGGTGAGCCATTGAATAGCGTCGTTTCTCTGGCCTTCACCAATCACCGATAGTTGTAAATTGCCATAATAGTCATTGAGAAACAAAAGCAGTGGGTCGGGAGGACCATGATTCTTTGGGTGTGCATGACAAGCGGTTGTATCGTTCACGGCAACCGGCGGAGCATTCATGTTTGCCACTTTTCGTGCAAAGTTGAGCGCGTAGTCCAACTTGGAAAAGTAGTGATAATTCGAAAGAGTGGTGTTGACATCATCGACCTCATCTTTGCCATCCGGAATGTTGTCGTTTGCGGCATAACCATTGATGATCATGTCTAGCGTAGAACCACCTTCAGATGCCGACGATTGAAAGTGTTCATTGAGCCAATATTCCACCACATGCGTGGCAGCAGCCGTGTTGGTACCTCCCGTGGCAATGTTCTTGATTTCAATCGGAGACAAGGTTGTGTTCCATATCGTTCGAAAGACATGGTCCAACACAAGATTCAATCGAATCGGCCAGGGACATTGATTCATTCTACGAAAGGGAAGTGGATTGGCATCCCAAGGGGTTCTGGCACATTGGACACCTTCGGGAACACTACCTCCCATGACCACAATCTTGAGTGGCGGATTCGCTATCGGATCTTGCAAATGTTTGGCCAATTTGACAAGCATCGGAACGGCAAGTTGCCATGCCGGTTGCGCCCGGACACTGGCCTCTAACAGAAAGGGTGGTAGGACGTGCAACAATGCATGCGTCCAACTACGATGGGTAAAGTTGGTATCCAATGGATGTTGCAACCCTTGTTCAATGACAGACAAACCATCTTGCCAAATCTTGGAAACAGACATACCAGGAGGTATTTTGGAACAAATTTGTTGATGTAACAGAAAGGAATCCGATAATGGTGTTTCTGTTGTTGATGTAGAGTTTGGATCACTGTCCGAGGAGGGTGAGGCGAATGTTTCGTTTGTCATGGTACCGTTCAAAGTAGTAGTATTGGCAGTAATATTCGTATCTTCATGGCTAATACTATCCACCGGCTCTTGCGTCGTAACGTTGATGGTAGTCGTAGTGGTAATTGTATTTGTAGCCGTCGTATTCATGCCTTCTTGCCCAGGACTTTCCACTGACTCATCCGTCGTACCGGTAGTATTTGTAGTATTGGTAGTTGTTGTAGTAGTAGTATTGAAAGGATTCGTCTCTGTTTCATTGGACCCACCCGTGATGTTGTTGGTGGTACTTGATGGAACTGGTGTACTACTACTGCTACTACTACTTGTGTTGTTGGTTCCTCCTCCTTCTGCAGAAGAACCCGTAATAGTAGTAGTAGTAGCAGTAGTAGTATAGTTGGAACGAATATAGTATATATTTTGTGATGTTGTTTTGGTTGAGAGTTCTTTCCAACCGACTTGGAATTCTTCCAGTTCGACCACACAAATGAGAAGAATGGCAGCGACAAAAATGGGAATGTACCCTCGTCGTGGTCGTCGTTGTTGGGTAGATGTCGTAGTTGTCGTTGTACTGGTCTTTGGATTGGGTGATGACATGATTTGTAATTCTTGAACCACTGTTGTAGAAAAGAAAAAGGAATGCAAGAAGGATGTTGGAAGCTTGTTGTTGTTGTGAGAAAAAGGAAGGACGAATGACTGGTGGCAGGGTCTTCTTGTGCCTCCCTTGGTTGTTCCCATGCTGTCATGATGTATGAATCAGAAACGAGTGGACTCGATTGACCCTGATGGGCAACCTCCCGACGAATGTGCAAACTACCGTAGCAAACCAAGAAGAACCAACAACCAACAACAACACGAGAACACTCATAGCAGTCTGTCATGTAGAACACAACAGTCCTGCCGTTTGGGAATGGACGATGATTCCGACAACGACACCAGCGATTACGATAATCTCTTGCAACCAATCATAACCTTGGCAACAATACCATCCAACGAGCCAAAAAGCCACATGGCCCATTCAACATTGTTGTTCTTGTGACTATTATACTATCTACTCTATTATGCGACACGATAGAATTACAAGACGGCTGCCAGCATGGCCTCGGCGGTCCTTTCGGTACAAAAGAACGAACCGGCATGACATTGTTTGGATTTGCACAAACACAGATTCAAGTCATCGTCATCGCCGTCGCTCCCGCTGCCGCTTGCTGTTGGTGGATGAGCTATTTGATCTATTTGAATCGAATGCAAAAAAGAAAACACAGGAGGTGATGGTGGTATGGGAGGTGGAGGATTGGATATGGACGACAAGTCCTCCCAAAGCAAGAGTGGTGGGACACCATGCTGTTGCTGCGGCTGTTGCAGCATCCAAGTGAAGAGCCTGCAATGAGTTGCAAACCATTCAAACAATGTCAGTACTACTAGTGCCAAGAGAGAATCCGACTTGTACCACCAATGAGCAATCAACCTACCATGTCTCTGTCATACACAAAGACCAAGGATTTTCATCCACCAACCTTTCAAACAGCCAATCCAACAACGATGTTGTTGTGGGTATGGTGATGACCGTCGTCGTCGTGTTGTTGTCCAGCACACCCATTCCTTCTCCTCTTCCTTGGACCATACGACTACTAGCAGGTGGCATCATCCATTTCTCCAAGACAGATCGAGGAAGTGTAACCCCAAACTCTATCAAAGGTAAGAGGAGGTGGGATGCGTCGTGGTTGTTTTTGTTGTTGGCAGCTGTTGCGAGTCCTGGTTGTTCGTCTGGACAAGAGTCCTGACGACGAGGACGATCACCCAAGCGACGAGCACATCCCGAAAGAGCCCACTGTCCATTGGGATCTAATTTCGTCTTCCATTCCCTCTCGCTAGCTTGAAGGAAATCAAAATACAATGTCATGTTGTAGAATGTATCGTCCTGTAACAGTAAGAGATAATCTGGAAACGATGCACCCTGTTCTTGATACCTTTTCGAAACCTTGTAAAGTCCTATGATGAATCGACGTTGACGACACGTCCATTTTGTGCCTCTGTAAGAGAGGTATGTTGTATTAGGTATCATCGTCCATCAAAATGAGATAGTCTGGTAGCAGAGGTTCTTGCGGCTGTTGTTGCTCGTCGTCCTCACGATCACCACGATTGGGATAGTAGAAATAGTTGTCATCAGAGAACAACACCCTGTATAGGGCATGCAAGGGTCGCTTTTGTGCACACAACCAACCCACAGGATTCATTATGTCTTTCCTCATACGGTCAGGAAGGAATGGTGGTTCTAGTAGCTTTCAGCACAAACAACTTCTTCAAAGATACTCGTATCCTCCTCGACTACAGTTGGATAGTACTACCCGTACCGGTAGCTAGGTAGTACTACTAGTAGTAGTATTTCCCGGTTCTGCCCATCAAGAAGAGGTTGGAACATGAACAAAAAGTCTTTCATGACAACAATGGCTACCTACGGTTGATTGATCCATACTATTCCATATCATGTCCGTTCCACTGCAACCAAGATGCATCTATCCGCTTTCATACTTCCTTTTTATTTGCTTGTATCCGCCGTCACATCCATGGTAAAATCATAGTTGATGGTTGGAATCATACTGGATACAAACTTGAGGAAAATGAACAAATACATTTCCACGGTTGGACCACCACTACCACTGGCTTGGTCCTCTGCCTTGTCGCCATTGCCATCGTTTTGGGACGTTCGAATCAAATTCCTGACAATGGCCTTCATGACTTTTCCATGTTGACAGGGATGGATACTAGCATGATGACCACTCACCAAGGGATGATTCTCCATGGTAACAGTCTTGTTGGCATAATCGGAAATGACATCTTCCATCATTTCGGCAGCTGTCAAGGGTTGATCGTTGGCATTGCGACCAATCATCCAAACACGAGGTGTTTGATAATACTTGTCGTAGGTAATACTGAGATCATAGGTTCGGACTTTGATGAGATTGTCATTGTCGGCATTCATTGTAGTGGAAGCGGTGGTGGTGTTTGCTGCAGTACCGGTAGGATCGGCAGCATCCGTGTCCATGAGAACATCATCGTCTTGAAAGGCATCCATATCTTCATATTCATCCTCCTCCTCGTTGTTGTTGTTGTTGTTGTTGTTGTTGTTGTTGTTGTTGTTGATACTGTTGCTATTGGGAGTATCCGTCGTGGTAGAAGTAGTAGTAGTGGTTTGTTCTTTGGGAATGACTTCTCCATCTTCATCCAAAATATCAAATTCATCTTCTGGATTGTCGGAGGCCTTGATGATCGAGGAAACAAGCCAATCTTCTCCATCGTCGTCGCCATCACCAAACGTTTCTTTTTGCATAGACAAGGCCGTTTCCATACTACTCACACGTGCTTGACAAGGCACATTCCGTGTGATCAAGTACTGCTTGTCGGGAGGCAAATACGACTTGCGCTTGGACGGTTCTCCTCCTTCCCAGGCCCACGTAGGACAACGATACACGAGTTCATCGCCGGCTTGGACAAACTCTTCCGGTGTCAACACGCCCTTTTCCAGAAAGGCCGACTTGGTCAGTGTGGGGTACGCCCACTCTCGTGCGGCGCGGAGAGATCCCAACACGGACATCTTGCTTGCTGCTGCTGCTTCTTTCTTTTTTGTGTCACAAGTCCTTATCCTGGCACCCAACGGAACAATTCTGGAATAGAGTCCTTGCAGTCAAGTTTGTGTGTCAGTCGCTTGATTCGATTTTCTTTCTGCAGACAGGGTTGGGGATGATCCATGACCCATGACCCATGACTCAAGAAGAACGAGCCCCCACATCCCAACGTCGCATCATGGAATCATCCATCATCCTCCATCACAACGTCGTTTTAGCCTCCGCTTGCTACTGTTCAGAGTAACCTTTCCAAGACGGCGCAACCTTTCCAAGACTGCGACATAGTACTGGCCTACACAAAAATACGTAGAAAAATATGGAATAGCTTCCAAGACTCTTGTGAAAATTCAATTGTCCATCTTTTTCTGCCTCAACAACATGAAAAAAGAAACAATAATGTAGAAGTAAAACAACCTTTCGCAAGAGTTTTTTCTTGCAAACACAACCGTTTTGAAACATTTTTTGTTTCTAGAGTCAGCCAGTAGTTACAGGCAGTCGTGTACAACTTGACAGTGTGTTGTCGGTGAAAATTGACCATTCACCTGGTGCTGCCGAGGGTGGAATAAACGAGTCACGAATTTTGCAATTCTACACGACTGCCAGTAACTACTGGCTGACTCTAGCTTGCAGCGATTACACCTGGATGATGCCTCCTCCTACTATTAGACTACTCTCATGCTACTACCGGTAGAAGCTTGTATAAGAAACAAGCCAAGAAGAACATCAGGATCATGTCCAACAAGAGCAGGAGCCAACGAACGAGAACAAGAACAACAACAATCGCATCAAGGATGGGGACGACGGTGCGGTGGTAGCCACGGGTCGTTGGGCAAAACACGCTTGTTTGACGTTCTCTTGGGTGTTTTTGGATTGCTCCAGTTGAACAGTACTACCTAGTAGTACCGGTACAGTGGTACGGTAGCTAGTAGATAAAAAATGACTAGAGATCCTCGTGGCTACTAGTACTACTAGTGCCAACAAGAAGTACCCCGAGGCATTTGCTGCTGCTGCTGCTGCTTGACACACCCTGCGCAAGAAGAACACAACCAGAAAGTTTCCAACATGCTACTAGCAGTTTCCTATTCTCCCTCGTAGTATTACACCGCATCCTGTTCTTCTCCTCCGCACCACCAGCCCAATCGAACAAGTCGTCGTACTACTAGTGTACTACTACTACCAAATACTAGTACCAAGCGTGGTGATGGTGGGTGGACTGTATACCAAACACAGACAGAGAACGTGGTCCTCATGATGGACGGATTAACCACCAGAAGAAGAAGGAGAACTACTCGAACAAACCTTTTGTGGGTTCTTGTTCTGTGGGATGGTGTGGCCTCCGCGCGTGGTCGTCCAAACACACCACCACCTAGTCACTTTTTCCCCAAACACACAACAGCACCCTCGTCATCATTCTCCTATCGACGACACAAGAAGTGATGATGAAAGAAGAACAATCCTTGGTTTGTCCTCCTCCCTCGCTTGGTGTTGTTCGTGGGACTTCCTCTTATTCTTGTTAAGCCTCCTCAGGAAAAAAAAGAACCGCATCATCATCTTCATCCATCATAACATGATGATCATGATGAATGTGGTGGTGGTGATGGTCTCGTTTGGAGGTTGGAAAACACGCTTCCTGCACTTCTTCTTGTTGTATGTCTAGCAGTGGTGGATTCTCTTTTGACCATGCTTAACCTAAGCTACACCAGACAATAGGTCGTACCAAGAATGCTAGTATACAATAATCACATCCGCCGAGGTTTCAAGCGAGAGGAATTGTTATTATGCTGCTCGTAGTATTTGTCGTTTTGGTGTTGTTGTTTGTTGTCGAATCATCCTTCGTTGTTGTTGGGCACAACAAACACAAAATAATGTTGTGGTGAGTTCGTTCTCCAATTTACCAAACCCCAAACAAGTGTTCTTCTTGGTGTCGCTCCAATCCACTTGCTCCCAGGAGGACAGGGTTTCAACCAGATCACCTGCACTCCACTTGGTACTTTTTCAAAATCAGTAAGATCCGTATTCCGTATTGCCTCCCCTTCTTGGGTTGTTGTCATCTGTGGTAACTATTATGCATGATATTTCCAGTAGTTAGAACAACACTGGATAATACCCAGATCGTGGCCCGTCAAAACCGAAATACTAACAAAAATACTACCGGTAGTAGTGGGTCCGTTGGTCCGAACTATTTGGCATCCCACCACTAAAAAAGTAGAGTTGTTTATAGAAATCGTCATCCACGACCTTTCCGACATATCGTCCTTGCAGACTTTGAGTAGTGAAAGCAATGTTCCTTTGTGCTTGACGAGGAAGCGGAAACTGTCAGTAGCGCCGAAAGACTTCATTCTTATGTTGCCACGACAACAAAGAGAGACCATCTATCCACGAGCTTGATGGTTCCTTTGTCTCTCAACGTCTAATGTATTCCATTCCATTCTCCTTGAAGGTTCCAACTCATTGTTGTCTGTTACAAAACAGCTTATATGTTTCGAGTATTGGTACGACGGGGCACTTTACCACGATTTCTCCTTTCTATGCGTCGACCTCAACACGGATGAACTTTGACATCCCGTATCCTTCGGTTGATAGTGCGACATGTGAAAGCCCCAATACTCAGACATCGCGGATTGCTAAATGTTCCCTGGGAAGTATTTCACGTAGGGAAGAAATTAGCGGAATCCTTCCTATTCCATGTCACATTCAAGCAGCACCCATAGTCTAACGAGAGCTTTCATTGAGTGTTGGTTGAGGTGATGATTACATAAGTACCATCCGTCTGTACACGGAATACATAAATAGGTTCTCGCTTTGATACAAATGCGGTGGGACCGGCCAAATTACCACGTTGTATGGATTTTATGGATGTGCAAGATATGCAAAGAACTCCTTCAAGAAGGCATCACCAGAAGACACCCCTTCCTCTCACAAAATTCAGTTTCGTTTCACCCACTTTGATACCATCATGACTTTGCACAACATCACCACCGATTACTCCCAGCCAATGTCTGTAGAGTATGCTACTTCTCACACATTCCACCAGAACTGCCTGTGCCGTTCTTGCAAGGAAGCTAGTACTACTATGGCCATCAACAAAGAAACCAGCAACAGGTCCTCAACAGCTTGTTCCCTTGACACTCCCACCCAAAAGAGGCGAGGAAGGAAGCCATCAAGAACGCAGATGCCTTCAACTCTCCCACTTCCACTCAATTGCATCACCCCTGAAGATTGTGTCTTCCCAGTTGACATTGATCTTGCTCTCCAAACCATCAAGTCTACGGCAACACGTAGGAGAAGTTGTTCGACGAGAAGACGATCTTCCTTCTCCTCCGAGGAGGTGAAGGACCTTGAGAAGCAAGTCATTTCTTTATGGGACTTTTGCGACGACGAGTTTGACGACGAGGATGACAACGACTCTGTATGTCTCGCAATGGAGCGGGGTGTGAGAACCTTGCCAAGGAACAACAACCGTTCACGAAGAACAAGCCGAACGAGTAGCGCCAACAATAGCGACCTGGATCAACACAATGTTGTCATTGAAGGCATGGATATTATCGAGAGAGAGAACGACATTTTCCCGTCGGAAGACTACATCCTGCATGACTTCGTAGTCCCTCTTGGTGTTCCACTCAAGGAATGCCTTCGAAGGGACTAGAAGTGGTGGCAGTTGACACCAGATAGAAGTGTAGTTTTTTGAAAACATTCGAGGCTGTAGCTTGAAATAGAACCATTTTGTTAGAAGTGAAATCAACTGTCAATTACCACGAGCTGTGCAATGTAGTACCAGAAGGCAATACCAGGGCCTCCTCACTCCTCATTATCAGGCAAGAGTACGATCGCACAAAGAACTGTGTATAGTACTAGTAGTACATACTGTGATACCGTATGAGTAGCTATTCTTCAGCAAGCACTTCGGATTCGTGGGTGGTGATCGCACGGTCGTCCAGGTACAGTTAAATTTAGTAGTCGCAAGAAATGCTTCATACAGGAGGCTGTCGGATCATTGTAGAGATTATTGGTTCGTTCAATTGACGGTATGCACGCAGTTGTACCGGTAGTAGTAGAGCCAGGTACAATTTACCACCAACCCCCATTGCGGGCTTGTATGATTGAAAATCCATAATTGCATGAATGAAGCACAATAATCACAGGAGGCATGAATCGCCATCCTTGTTGTATATAGTGCCAGGCCTCACTATCAGGCAAGAGTACGATCGCACAAAGAACTGTGTATAGTACTAGTAGTACATACTGTAATACCGTATGAGTAGCTATTCTTCAGCACTTCGGAATCGTGGTGGTGATAAATTTAGTAGTCGCAAGAAATGCTTCATACAGGAGGCTGTCGGATCATTTTTAGAGATTATTGGTTCGTTCGATTGACGGCTACCGGTATGCAGTTGTTGTGTCACCAGCTACCTAGGTAGGTACCTACCGGTACCTACTGGTAGTAGAGCCAGGTGTGGTGGGGCATCACATGACATTCCGGCGGCGGCGGTTGTGGTGGTGGCTAACCCCCATTGCGGGCTTGTATGATTGAAAATCCATACTTGCAACAATGAAGCACAATAATCACGGAGGCATGAATCGCCATCCGTATTGCATATAGTGCCAGGACAAATAGAACGCACCTCCTTAAGTCCCACCGGCCCTGGCTCGAAAACACTATATGCATATAGTGAATCGATGTGGACGGCATTATGGAAGCGAATTGCTCACAATGTCTCCCTGGATGAGTTCATGCAGTCTTCAACTCATTCACTAGAACGCAACAATGCTTCAGGAAGATCTCTTTTCTTCTGAAGGATTCAAACACATAAAATTCTTGCTTGCAATTCAAGAATACAAGAAATCCTCGAAAGCAACAAGCGCACTACGGGCTTCTCACGAACAATGACTTCCTTTCTCAGCAGCAGCCCTCGTCGCAAAAATGCGTACTACTACTATTATGATCAGCATGATCATGAAGGACTTCTCCAATCGATCAAGGGGGACAGCGCCAAGACATCAAAGGATAGTGAGGAGCTCCTAACCCCTGTAACTCAGGCCTCAACAGTCGTGATAGACCTTGAAAGAGAACAAGATCTATTGTTTGCCTCCTCCTACAGTAGCAGTATGCTCCTATGCGAGACAGAGGATGACGAATCGACAATCGCATCCACTGAGGACGATTTGGAAAGACGCCTGACGAACCTGGAACATGAGTTCGAGCTTCAATTTGAACTTTCATGGAGTTGCAGCGGTGAAAAGAAGAATGAGGAGGAGGAAGCAGAGCATCAAGTCCGCGATATTATTGCTGGTGAAAAGGACAAGAAGAACAACGAGCAATTGTTGGAGATGGGAAGGCGAGTAGAACAAGACTACAGTGATACGGACTCATACCAATTGACACGACGGAGAGGAATTAAAGTGGTGGAGAGAGTTGCATAATAGTAAGGGGTAGAATATCATTATCTTGTGTTATTACTATTACTACTACTACTAGCTAGTACTAGCACCAGTCTTGTTCTTCATATTCGTTCGTACTAGTATCATTGAAAAGAAGACCAATACAGCTCTCACTACTGGGAGAGCAACAGCTCCGTACTGAAGTAGCCATGCTTAGAGTACCAGGTCTCACTTGTGTTTGTGCCCCTGCAATACTACTAGAAGTACTGAACAAGTTACTTCTGGTGGTGTACTGCATACTTTCTGCTAGTACTCTTGTAATACTACCCAGCGAAAACTAGTATTGATATTCTCAGATTGCTCCTGGGGCATCTCGCCTATGAGGAGGTGCAGGAAGGTGGTCATGGGGTTTTTCGAATGGGGCCGGTCCCATTACGGTATAGAGTAGCTACATATGCAGGTACATTCACAACCCCCTTACCAAGGTAAGGGGCTGGCACGGTTGATAAGGTGGTCATGGGGTTTTTCGAATGGGGCCGGTTTTGTATAAAAGCCATCATGGTATGGTCAGAAGAACCAGCAGAGCTTGTTCTTGAAGCAAGAGGAGTAGACAGTACTAGAACCTGCCATGAGCTTAAAGCACTACTACAAGTTCTTCCTGTAGTACGAATCTTCATTGCAGGTAGTATATTCTGTTGACAGAAAGAAGAGGAGCGTGAATTCTTTCGACATCCTCCAACCTTCAGTTTGGTGCTGGAAACATCGCCCGAATTTGTGAAAGAAGATGTAGTTGTCCAGCTAGCCTCTATCTTTTTTGGTTGAGGTGGCAGGGTCACAGGGTTCGCAGGGGGTCGAGTTTAAATCTTATTGCTACCACCAAGTCATCGCTTTAACTACCGGTAACTGGGTGAGCAAAAGTACTCATTTGGCTCTTGGATACAAAACTGAACATAGAGCCTCTGTAAGAGTTGTTTCCTAACATTAAGTGTTTGTGGTGTTCTGAGTTCTGTGCACAGCGAATACTACTAGTAAAGAATAAGTAGATTTCGTGTTTGGGGGCTCCTGCTGGGCGACACCGGATGACGACCCGAACACTGCACTTTTCATGCAGTCTTTTGAAGCCGATCCGGTGCCGACTTTACGACAGAACTTACGCACAGTATCACAATTTCTATAATCTGCCACAACAACAACAACAACAACAACAACAACAACGAGAAACACAAATTGAATCAAAATGCTTTGGTACCGAGCAAGTAATACGAAAAGAGAGACACAAGCTACGAAGGAGAGGAGAAGAAGTAGTTCCTCTTTTTCAAGGCTGTCACGTGTAATGTCCACGGAAGAGTCTGGTGACCTCTCCTTGACACCAGCAACACAAGCTTCTTCCACCGTTGCGGCCATGGATGGGTTAGAGGGTGTCGAAGGACTCTACGCCAGTGAAAACTTTCTCGAAGAAGACAAGGGAATCGCAGTAGAATGCGACAGTTATCCAGACGAGGATGATGTTTCTTCCATTGCGTCCTCTTCCTGCGAGGAAGACCTCGACGATGCAGATGACGATGACCTCCTCGGTCTTGAGCAGGAGCTCATGGATTTGGAACTGGACCTACTTGAGTCCTATGATGGAAAGCAGGAACGAGGTGCGTATAGTCTAGAGAAGGAAAGCACCGTTCCCCGCCGACGAAGGTTGCGTACTTCGCTTCTTGGAGCCTTGGCCAGTGGTACAGAAGAAGAGTTTTTGGACACGGATTCGTACAGGCTTGCCCGCAAACGTGGCATCCCTGTTTGGAAAGGGAGACCACACGAATTCAAACATTCGGAGCAGGGTTTGTCCGTTCCTTTACTTGTAGAGATTTCGACGACTATTGTTGTTCCATTGGGAACATCTGGTTCCGAAATGGCCGAATACTTTTCTGGCCAGAAACGACTTTCGGAGATTTAGCAACAATAACGATGATCATCATCGGCTCATGTACTAACATAATCATAGACATATACTTGTACAACTACCTGTTCTGCTTTTGACACTTCTCCTTCTTGCTACGAAGATATCTAATATGCTATACATTATAATCTCCTCTCACCATGCATCACCCATTCTCCATCACAATCATGGGCTCGCAATTGGAGGATCGTTTCTGTGTTCCTAGTCTTTTTCGGGAGTATCCACTTCCTCGGAGGTACCACAACTCCTCAACAACAGGATAATAGTTTGTCTCTGTAACCAACAAGTACATGGCTGCGGAACATTGTCTTTTGATCAGAAACGAATTGGTTCGGAGGTTCTTCGACCACCATGACAAAGATCATCATTGTGGCATAGTATGCTGGTAGTACCACATACAGCTTTCATCTACCATACTGATAGACACAATATACTAACGACGGACTTGTACTAACGTTAGTACCACTGCCGGTTCTACCATGATATCTATTATGCTGTCCTCTCACCTTCACCCATTCTCCATTTCATTGGGCTCGCAATTGGAGGGTCGTTTCTGTGTTCTTAGCTTTTTCGGAAGTATCCTCTCTTTCGGAGGTAGCACAACTCCCCAACAACAGGATAATAGTTCAACTTGTATCCATGTGCATCGGCATGGAACATATGGGAGAGGTCAAGATATCCGGCGGTTCAAACCCCAATAGTTCTATTTTCCACCACCAATTTCACGGTTCGCAAACGGATGCCAATAATACACATAACAACAGAGACGTGGTTCTGTGGTTGCCAGATTTCTCCGCTGTACTTGGATTATGCCCCAAATCTGGAAACTACAAGGACGACGACTTTGGAGTATACGCTTGGAGAAAGAGAGAATTGTCATTCATTTGAATTTATCCAAGATCGATGATGATCCTTCTAACAAAATTCGAACCCGAACCCTTTTTTATTGGCAAGAGCCCGTAGTAGTAGTACGGTACGTAGTACTTAGTAGTAGTGAACCGTACCGTTCCATTCAGCCGGGCACGTTGCCGTATCTACAACGGCAGTGAAGCCAGCTTCCTCGGAGAAAGAATGATCACTATCCTCCCACAAAATAAACAAAACATTCACTACTACTAGTATCATCGTACTACTTGAACTGTGAGAAAAAAATATTATGGTAATGTACCGCCGATCCGCGCACAACAACAACCACCACCATCATCCCAAAGAAGAGGAACCACAAATTTCTGGTTCTTGGAAAGCATTGTTGTTGTCTCCTACTAAACAACAACAACGTGGTGGAGGAAGAAATAACCAGCAAACAACAGATCCACATTCATCGTCACCCAACAAGGAAACCATGTTTACTCCCGAGACACAAGCATCCACAGTCGTGGTGGATATGGAAAAGATGGAAGGTCTTTATGCTTGTGGAGAATACTTGTTGGAAGACAATGAAGAAGATCAACAGCAGCAAGACAATGATGATGGCGATGGATACAGTACTTCCTCGACCATTGAAACAATTCAAAATGAGGACGACGATAATGAGGAAGAACAGCAAGATTTCGATAGTAGTGATGACTACGACATTGAAGAGCTTGCTTCTGGTGACGAAGGTGATGATGACGATAAGAAGGACGAGGAGGACGAGGAGGAAAAAGACCATGACAAAAAAGGTCCATTGGGATCTGCTTCTTCTCACAGTGATCGTCGGCGGCGTTTCCAACATTCCTTGGACGATGTTGGCAAGAACGATCCCGATCAATTTTGGGCTGAAGATTCCTTTCGTCTAACGTGTGAACGAGGTGTTCATTTGTGGAGTGGTGGTGCTGCCGTTGCTGGAAGGAAGAAGAAGCAACAACAACCCTTTCAAGAAAAGAGAGGCTCGCTTGTTGGCGACATTGTGCCGGAGCATCATGATGATGAAGATGACAGCGATGCATCCTCCATTTCTTCCACCTGCTCCGATGGTGCACCACCAACACCACCATCGGAGGTCGCCCAGCAATGATGATCATGATTCGGATTTTGTTTCCGTTCCGTCGTCCTCGGAAAACCATCCGGGCGGTTGTACTGTGCAATATTCCTCAACACAACCGTATCGGTACGAGAAATATTACCGGTACCTTACAGTTAGAGAAACACTACTATTTTCAACACCTCTTACACCTAGTAATACTAGTTGCAGCAAGCATCCATTGGATTTTCTTCTTGTTGCTATTCCACTACGAGTACCTTGCCAACAAGAAGCCGCAAACGAACAGCTGGGAGAGGACCACCACAACCAGCTGCTTGGAATCCATGGGAACTTTTTCCTCCGCAACAAGAAGATTCAACCGACAAACCAACATCATCATCATCATCATCATCGGTAGAAGAATCGTGATTGTCGTGTTCCTGTGGACGAGAACTCCAAGTTTTTCTGCCGACGACTCATCGTTCATCGTTGTTTGGCTATTATTATCCTGTGACAACGAGCAAGAGCCCTCCAAACGTCTCATCCGGTACCCAAGTAGGAAAGTGTGACAAAACGAATTTGTCCGATGCTGTTGTTGTCACAAAAAGCGCACGGTGATGATGACTCGATGGATTGCTTCTTGGACGTCTGTGCGTCTGACGCCCCTCCCGCCTGTCTGTCCACAACGGAGGACCACCACCAGCGAGCGCTCCTCCTCCTTCTGGTCGTCGGCAATTTCTCTGGCGTTCCGTTCTTCCTGGCACACAAACTGGCTTCTAGATTTTCCAATTCCAACCAACCAACCAACCAGCATTACTTGTACCACGAGGTTATAGATTCGGCAAACACTGCAACAACCTTGTACCATTCTACAAATTACTACGGTACCTTCAAAGTTTGGGGGAGAAGAAAGAAACAATTCACATTATTTGAACATGAAGTCTACGACAAGTGCAACAACAGCAACAACAACAACAACAGCAGCAAGAACCAAATTGTTGTTTCTCTGGTTCACTCTTTGTCAGACTGTGATTCCAACGGCACAAGGGTTTACTTTGGGATTTCCTGCCTTGGTGGCAACATCGAGAGCAAGAACAATATCCAAGCATCCACCCGCGGCGGTGACGTTGCCTGGCTTGCAAATGTCACAGGTCGATTCGTTTCTAGCAGAGGTACGTACGAGAATGGATTTCTGTTTTTGTTTGGTTTGGGAATCCCAGAGTTTTCAAGGGACAAAGAACTCACCTTGTTTCCTCTCTTTTTGTTTTTCCATTCCCCAAAAGAGTCATCAAGTAGTGGTTTCCATTCGATATTCTGCCGAAGCTGACATGGTCCCCTACTATCAAACTGTCGCCAAAAAGATTCGACAAGCACATCCCGATGTCTTGTTGAACCCTGTCGTTTTGCCCAAACAACCATTGTCGGATTTGACATCCTCTGCATCCACGACACCGTCCGTGTATTATCGTACGACCGGTAGTAGAGCATCGGCGTCTTCCAAACCATCCTCCACTTCCAAAAGCAACCACAACCACAACCACAACAACAACAACAACAACAGCAACAACAACANAAACAACAACAGTATGCAACGACGACCTACCTTTGAAGTGACCGTCGATGGTAAAAAGATTCTACCATCGGTTGGACGCAAGGAATTGGAAACGACGACAGGAGGATCCATCTTTGTGAGTATGCAAGAATTGGATGGTGCCATTGCTCGGGCACGACGACGACGTCGCAACATTTATGGAGAACAACCACAGCAACCACAGCAACCACAGCAACATCCTACAATGACTTCCGAACATGAACAACATCAACAACAACGCAAGAGTAGCCGGGGAGCATTCTCCGCCAGTGCCATGAAAAAGAGACATTTCAGAACGTTTGCCGAGGCCATGGCCTAAGGGAACGGGCAAGACACTTGGGTTCCTTGTGATCGTCGGTGCGTGCAAGTATTTTCCTTTCGGCTTGGTTCATTTTTTTTTGGATACCAAGAGTAGTCCCATTGTCCCGGCCAATGGTAAACAGTTTCTACCACCACAAACACACACACCTTGTCACAAAAAAAGAACAAGCTAAACAACATAGTACTACTACTAGGACGTCTGGTTGTTGTTGTGGTCACATCACCAAACATCATTTTAGGTTTCTGGATTGTACAAACCGTACTTTTAGGTATGAACATTCCCACCACCACCCCACAGAGTCGACCAAGAATCACGAATCACCCATTGTTCTCCTCCTCCTTTCAAGAAGACGAGGACGACACCCTGTCCTCTTGTATGTAATTGAAGCCTTTTGAAAATGTGTCCATTTGTTTCATTCTCCTCTTCCGTCGTTGTTGTTCATCGTTCTTGTCCAAGTAGGATATGTCTAGTAGTAGTGGTAGATACTACCGGTAACACTACGCCGGTAACACTACGGTAATGACAGCTCGTACTCAAAGTAATGCTCGTAAAGACCACAACAGTGAGTCAGCACATCCATAATACTGGCAAAATACTGGTTTTTGTGCAATTCCAACAATGGACCTGTCCACTACTGGAAATCAACGTGTTGAGGAGTACCTAAGGAAACACAGGCTGATGGAAAGGCAAATGACTTGACGGACGAAGAGCAGACAGTCAAGACGAGCAACGTGAAAACAGGGAACAGGAACGAAGTAACTGGTAAGACGAAACGAAGTTACAAGGAAGTGTTGACTGGCCCATAATCTTCGTGAAAAGTATTAACA
>WXVQ01000030.1:0-149012 GCA_013372465.1 Nitzschia sp. Nitz4 | reverse complement strand
TTGCGATGACATTGTACATTTGGACTCTCGTCGCCCCCCGAGTCTTCCCTGACCGCGATTTCTCCGGGATTTGACCGCCTCAGTACAGAACCGGTACTACTGGTAACCAGAGTGTTGATAGCTATTTTCCATTCCTACCTCACTGCTCTGGTGTGACATCTGAAGTCTCCTGGCTATCGGGAGTATAGGATACTAATAAAATAGGAAAGTATTGATGAATGACGAAGGTTGCAACTCATTCAAGCTCATCTCATACCTATCGTATATATTTGTGGGTCTGATATGCGTCCGTCGACCAAAGTGCACTTCGCTTTCAGTTGAGTCGAAATATTCAAAGGTCCGGCCTTTGGTTGCCGAAAGTCATTCATCTCAAACAGATTCCTTTTGTTGTGAAAACAAAATCTTTCAGAATTCCGATTTGACAAACATCAACAACAAAGTTATTGGGACAAAGCAACAATCATGCCGTTGACAACCACCAATAACATCAGATCTCCTCAGGGTGGGGTTCACAAGCGTTTCACTATTGTAGCTGAAGAAGAACCGGATTCGGTTCCGGAGGATATTATTCCAGGACCCAAGCCCTCTACTACGCCTCTGAAACACAGCCCATCAAGTCTTTTGTTGGATATGTCGCGCCGAAGTCTCGGAAACAGTAGCACCCGTGTGGCTGGTAGTCAGTTGGCTTCTCGGCAAGACTTGGACATGCCAGCAGGTGAATTCGCTGAGGGCTGCAAATTGTTGCAACAAGCTGCCTTGGGAAACCAGATTGCCATGGAAGAAATCCTCAGGGCTAGACCCAAATTTGTCAATTTCAGGGACTATGATAGACGGACAGCTCTTCATGTCGCTGCCAGTGAGGGGCACCTTGACATTTGTAAGTTTCTCGTGAGCCGAGGTGCTCGCGTGAATCGCAGTGATCGGTGGGGAGGTTCTCCGTTGGATGACGCTCATCGGCATCGACACCAAGCGGTTATTGAATATCTCCGGAGCCTTGGTGCTTCCAGTGGAACAACCAACAATTTGACCAACTTCATCACCGCTGCTGCTGATGGAGATTTGAACGAAGTTTTGCTGTTGTTGTCACTTGGAGATTTCAAAGTAGACGAGGGCGACTACGACAAGAGAACAGCGCTCCACTTGGCAGCAGGAGAGGGACATGCTGACATTGTTGAACTTCTCATATCCAAGGGAGCGAATGTGAATGCAGCAGATCGATGGGGTAGCCTCCCTCTGGACGATGCCCAACGAGCCAAAAAGAATACTTGTGTCAAGTTGTTGCAAGAAGCGGGGGCCAAGCATGGAACATGGTCAAACAATCTTGGTGATTCCTCGTCTAGGCGTCGAGAAGCGGCCAATCTTGAGGTTGCCTTTGACGAACTCGATATGGTTGATCGCATCGGGAAAGGATCATTTGGTGAAATTTTCAAATGTCGCTGGAGGGGAACTCTGGTTGCTGCGAAGTGCATTAAATCTGCCAAGATTCGGTCAGAGTGGCTCAAGGCACAGGTCCACGAACAAATACAAGGAGGTGGCGACGTTGATGGTGCTTTGAAAGAGTTGGATGATGCAGAAATGGGCGAAGACCAAAAGAAGGAGGCCATGGCCGATTTCCGTCGGGAGATCTCTGTTCTCAAGTCCCTCCGCCATCCCAACATCGTATTGTTGCTTGCATACTCTGCAACAGAGGATATGGAGGTAATGGTGTCAGAGCTCATGAAGTGTTCCTTGCTTGACGTTTTCAGGGCGCATTCTATTCATGGTACAAAGATGAAAATGAAGGAAAAGATCATGTATGCCACTCATCTGGCACAAGGAATGTTGTACCTCCATACATGTAGACCACCAATCATTCATCGAGATTTGAAACCTGCAAACCTCTTGATCGATCAGAGTGGCGTTCTTAAAGTTGCTGACTTTGGTCTTGCCAAAGTACGTCCAGACCCCCGACAACTAGAGACGGAGAAGTTCTTGATGACTGGTGAAACAGGCTCTTATCGATTCAGTAAGTCCTCGCACGGATGTGGCGGTCTGTCGCAGCCTGATCCATCTAACCCATTCCCTATGTTCATGCAGTGGCACCTGAGGTGTATCGGCACGAGCACTATTCCGAGTCAGTGGATGTATATTCGTATGCGATGATTCTGTTCTATCTTCTTGATGGACACCCTCCATGGCCAACCTATAGTGGCCTGTCTGCGGTAAGAAAAGCTGCTTTGGAAGGGGACAGGCCCGCGATTCCTCGCAATTGGGATGTTCGACTAGAGAACATTTTGCAAGAAAGCTGGCACGAAACACCCGGAAGCCGACCGCGATTTGATATCGTGCTACGATCTTTGAATGCATTTTCACGTAAGTGGGGTATAACTGTTTTGCTAAACGTTCTTTCAATGATGCTGTTCTAACGATTGTTTTGCAACTGGAACAGGAGATGTTTTTCGCACAGACTCGGAGGTTTTGTCGCCGTCGTCGGAGACTGCCAGTGGCTGCAATTGTACTCTCATGTAGAAGAAAGATTCAAGGGTGTACCAGTAGGTTTGGGGCCCGATTGCCCAGGGGAGGCGAGCTCCTTTGGTGCCCCTTGATTGGTACCAAGTTGGTTTGAAGTCTTGTGTTCAAAAGATGTCGATGTCACGACCGACAAAGTGGAACGTCATGCCTTCAAAAGTCGCTACATCTCCATCTCTGAGAAATGGTTGAAACGAAGATTCTTCCTTCGAAGTCGGCGCGTCGTTGGAAGATTCCAAGGACACCTGCGATGGACTTCGGGTAATCCCCTTTCCCGTACCACGGATAGTAGAGGGAATTTGCTGGAAGTTGTCCACAATGGGAGACTCCGTATCTGTTGGTACTGATCGAAAGCGATGACGACTAATAGTTCGACACATTGCCTTTTGTCCCTTGATAAAATAGGGATGGGTGAAGGCGCCCCTATTAGGTCCTTCTCCAAGCCTTCGGAATGACCACATATTTAGTTGACGGTGAAACGACCTGTACTTGGAGTGTCCAAAAAACATAGGAAGGATCTCAATTATTTGCTTTGGCTTGTGAATTGTGAATGATTTGCCATCAGGCGACCAAGAGACAACATGTTGTAGGCCTTCCGATTCGGCATGGTCCAACATATCATGGAGCTTTCCAGGAAATAACTTGTCTGACCCTGTACGCCCATTGATCTCTTCTTCGCTTGTGGACGAGGTCATGGTAAGAGGGAGATGAGAAGTAGAGTATGCTGTAGGGGTAAGGTACATTGTGTAGTGCCACCTTCACGATGATGTTGAGTTGTATATTGTGTGAACGTTGCTGGCTATGAGTACTAGAGAGAGAAATCGCATGCGACGTATTATCGGCGATAGTACGGCCTTACAATCCCGAAATTATACGCTGTTTCCGTGGTTGAATGTGGTACCGCGGTTTCAGCAATAAGCACCGGTAGTGTTCCGCTTCCCAAAGGGAATCCATAAGTGCCAACGTGCCTACAGAGTCCCGAGGCAATAATAGCTAGCGATGGTAGTAGGTGTGCATTCTCCTTTGTGAACTCTCAGGGAAGCATCTGGAAGCCCCAGTTTGCCTTTGACCCGTGGATTTTGGAACACCGAGATTTTTCCGAAGGTTGACGCGGTAGTGTATCAAGAACTTGTGGCAATAGGGTATTTGCGCCTCATCTTGCACATCCATTCCGTCGGGAAACCCAGTGTATTTATCGTAGTCACCTTCAAGCTATGGGATATGACGAAAGAACGCGAGGAACTAACCTGCAGACGGGAGCGACCAAGACTCTGATGATGAGAAGCTTGTTGGTTGGTAGAAAATGCTCCTACCACCCTTGACAGGTTGTAGCCGCTCTCAGTAGTAGACAGAAAGTGGCATGCAGTATTCACGGATGAGATTGTTGCAGCTGGTGGTACTACTAATAGGAACGATAGTACAGGTACTTGTGATACTGTTTTCAGCGGTACAGTGCTACAGTACATTAAAATAACGTAGGTATCCTAACGCGAGCATCTACATACAGTCTGCGGTACATTGACACCATGTGCCACACGTCCATGAGTATTACTCGCTTGCTTCCGTTAATTCTTTTTATTCTTTATTTTTCCTCGTGAGTTGCGGCACAGTAGTAGTCATCTCCTCCCGGATTAGTTTTCGGCTGCTGGTACAGCAGCAGGAGGGCATTTGAGTGCGGAGGACGGTGGTCCTTGCCGGAACCGTCCAGGTTTACCGGTAGCTTGATAGCATGTACACCAGACAAATGATGTGCAATCGTACGACGGTACTAACTTCGATATTATTCTTTTGCAGCAATGCGTTGAACAATACCGGAAGAAGAGAGAAGAGTAAATGCTATTCTTGCTTGTGATGGAATCAAGTCGCAAACGCACTCGCTACAGCATCGGGGCCTTCGCCGGAACAAGATGCAAACTACTTGCAGATAATATGATACTTTTTTCTTTGGGGTGATTCAATGTTCAGTGTTGTTGACACAATGCTGGAATTTCCGACAAGGCTGTGAACAAGAAGTAGTAACAATAGAGGGTCAACCATGCAAACAAGCAGTTTCATTTCTACCAAGGTGGGTGGGTGACACAAACTTTCACTCGCGCTGCCACTACAACAGGTGTGATGATGAAAGGTGATATTACTAACGGTAAGTTGAAACATCAATGACCATCACGCGTGCTTGCCGGACGGCTATGCCAGCAGACTGCATGGGTTTGGGAAAAGGGCGGACAGAAGCGTGGCCTGTATCGTATCGTGCTAAAAACTACGTTTCATGTGAAACATAAATGGTACGTTTTTTAGTATCATGAATCATGATTGTGTGATGGATAATGATTGGTATTGGTTTCACCACCACGTCAAAAGGTTGGCGCGACCATTGCCAGATTGGGGGTGGTTGTGGTTTGTGATAAAAATTTGACTAATGCGATTGTCAGTGTTACATCGGTGCACCTCCCTCCTCCTTGACATAATCATGAACCAAGCCAGCAAGGAAGGCGTTGAAGCGTTGTGTGTCTAGGAAGAGGTGTCTCCTTCGTCCTTCGTCCTCGGAAAACTGGAAAAAAGTTCCATTACCAAGACATTCCCTACTATCAGTCCATCAGACTTTGACAAGTTGCAGTAGTAAAAATGTTTCAAACTTGTACCGATGCTTGTGGCTGGATGGCCGCCTTGGTGGCAGCTTTGGCGTATGGATCCTTTGGAGTACCCGTCAAGGCAACCAAACATATTGATGTCCATCCACTAGTGTTACAGTCCTACAAAACGCTTGTTGTTTTCATTATGAGTTGGGGAGTCATTTTCTTTGGGGTCGAAGTTGGCTTTACCAAGTGGGGTATTTTGAGTGGACTCCTCTGGGTAGTGGGGGGAACTGGAGGTGAGTGAAAGTGTCCAGTAGTACCCATTGTTTTTTGCATGGTTCTTCAATTGTTTTCCATGTTCTAACCTCATTTTTTCCTTGACTCCCAAAGGAATCTATGGTATCCGCATGGCTGGACTTGCCGTAGCTGTCGGAACATGGGCCTCGATCATGATCATGGTGAATTTCATTTTTGGCATTATGGTTTTCCAAGAACCCGTCCATGATGTACTCGGAACCTTGGCTTCATTCCTCTTATTGATCGTAGGTTTGATTGGGATGTCTCGCTACTCAGCTCCGCCACCGGCCTTGTCGATGCAAACAGAACAAGACATACTTTCGATTGACCATCATGAAGAGGCTGCTCCGTCTACTTCCTTTGCCCCTATGGAGGACCCTACCACGGATCAAGCAGCTCAACCTGTCCAACTGAAGCGAAAAGGAAGTGATAATACAAGCAATGGAGCATTTTACGTCTTGTTCGGTATTCCTCTTAGCAAACGACAATGCGGTATTTTGGGAGCTGCCATGAATGGTGTTTTTACGGGTGGATCGTTGGTCCCTTTGCATTATGCCAAGGAAGAAGGCTTTGGAGGTGCCAACTTTATCATCAGCATGGCCAGTGGAGCCTTTATCACCAACTGCTTGATTTGGGTTGTCATTTTCTTTTACAATATGGCTTCCATGCGACTTTCTGTCCTGGACACGGTGGGCAGCATGCCCA
The DNA here is from genome assembly GCA_013372465.1 of Nitzschia sp. Nitz4. Classification (NCBI taxonomy): domain Eukaryota; phylum Bacillariophyta; class Bacillariophyceae; order Bacillariales; family Bacillariaceae; genus Nitzschia; species Nitzschia sp. Nitz4. Next base: position 142,929 of record WXVQ01000030.1, on the reverse strand, counting down.
AAATCTATTTTGACCAACTGTGGCTTCCTGGTTCCATGGCTGGCGTTTTGTTGGGTATTGCCATGTTTGGAAGTATCCTCGCTGTGACCTATTTGGGTCAAGGCGTCGGTAACTCATTGGTACAAACAAAGATCTTGGTGAGTGGCCTGTGGGGTATCTTTTGGTACAAGGAAATCACGGGAGCTGGGACAATTGCGAAGTGGTTCCTCTCAGCTACCATCGCCATGGTTGCTATTATTTGGTTGAGTTTGGAGCGATTGTTGGCCACCGGTGGTGCCGGAGGTGGGCATTAAAAGGAGATGTTTGTGGACCAATATTATGGGCTGAACCAACCATTGGAAACCCCAAATATAATTATGTGGTTCATGCGATGGACCGCAACAATAGGTAACGAACTGCTACTGTACCACTAAAAGTAAGAGAATTTTGTACAAGAGATTGCAGTTAAATTGCATTACTACTCTTTGCTCATTCCCTGTGATGTTATAGTCATGACGGATAATGGGTTGCGGTACGTTGATCCCCAAATAAAATGGGGGCAAATGCCCCTCCCACGTTTCCAGATGGCCACCCAGGAAGCCAAACAACGCCATTCCCCAATCTTCCTTTCCATTGACACCTCCGCAGCTTTGGCAAGTCGACGAGAACAACGCCATAACAAAGATGGTTGAAGAAACCAAAACGACTGAAGCTGCAGTCTCCAAAGAGCCGGAAGACAAACCGGAAGATGAAACAAAGGAGAAAGACGAGACTGAAACGCCTCAAGAGGACAATGCCCCCCAAGACACATTGCCTCCCTCTTCCCCACCTCACCAGACCGAGACATCCCAAAAGAGCTCTACTCTTCCTTCCGCCCCTGCAAGTCCTCCCAGAAGAGTTTCCAAACGCATCAAGATCCGAGAACAGTCCAAACCAACCCCCAAGATCTTCCACGATTCTGTCACGGTGGTGATTCCCTTGACCGTGGCCGCCGATCTTCGTGTTGCCATTCAACACACTCGTACCAAACGCATTCAGAGTATTTACAAACAATTCCCAGCCCTCAAAAAGGCTGCCAAGAAGGCTCTGCAGCAGCGCAATGATATGGACGATGAGAATCGATCGCACGGTGACGCTGCTGCTGTGGACGACGATGATGATGGCGAGGGTGAAGACGATCTTCTGGACAAGAACGGACAAAAGGATGGAAAAGGAGCTTCCAAAAAGCAAAAGAAGCTTACCTATGTCCCACGCCCCGATCAATATGGATCTGTCCTAGATTATCTCGAGGCCAAGTACGTTCGAGGAGTGCAGTTGTCCATGAAGGACGACGATGAGGTCATGGAGGCTGGCACAGAAAGTGTCCACGAAGGAGGTTCGGAGGAAGGTCAAGGGTCTGTATACTCCTCGGGTAGTTTCCTTGATGACACGGATCTTCAAAGGGATGTGGCAGAGCAGGTCATGGCAAACACAACTCTAACCAAGCTAGAATTGGAGGATGATGATGGCGAATTTTTTGTCAATGTTGGAAATCTGGAAGTCGAAGAGAATCAATACGGTGACGACTACGATCCTCTTCAAGACAAGGAGGCCAAACAAACTACTACCAAGAAGCGTAAAAAGCCAACCGGAGAAGGCGGCGAGACCAAGAAGAAGAAAACGTCCACGGACAGTGCGGACGCCCTGGCCACCACAAGTACCTCCAAACAAACCACAGCGACCGCCGGAACCAAAAAGTCCACCAAGTCCAGTGCAACTGCCAAGTCAGACGAGGACCCCAAAACGCTCAAGCTCCGCGCAAAGAAGGCTAAGGCTAAGGTCGATGCTATCTTCAAAACGCTGTCGGATATTGTGGATCAAATGGGAGAAGCAGAACTACCACGTCGCAAAACAAAGCTCAAGGTGTCATTGACTTGTCCGCAAAACAAGCAACCTGGTGACGATGTCACATTCACGTACGTTGAACATCAGGTGGCTCGCACACTTTCATTGCACTGTATTCTTTCTTACGCTTTCGTCTACTCGTACAGGAATCCACACAACCCAGGTCAACGTCTCCGTGTCAAAGTCCCCAAAGAATGTTTCCCTGGAGGCACATTCAAGGTCACTGTACCTGTCAAACCTCCTTCCAAAGAGGAGTTGGAGAACACAGATCACAACAAATTCCCCCGCGAGTTCCAAAACAACTTGGCGGACTATGCCCAAGTGTATGATCGCTGGTGTGCCGCACAGGCTGCCCTTGACAAGAGCTTTGCTCTCGGGAAAGAGAAACAATCCAAATTCGATACGCTAATAGCAAAATTCCCAAAGAATCTCCTCACTCCAGTTGACAGCGAATATGTCAAGAAGTTGCTGAGACGGGCTCGTCAAAACATTCACAAACGAAAGTTGGCTGCAGAGACGGCCAAAGTGGGTGAATCTGGAAATGATGGGGATACCATTGGGGGAGAATCGGACAAGGCTAGTGTCGTCTCGGGTAAGAAACAGAGCGCAGAAGCTGCCAAGAAGGGAGAGGTTGTGGACATTCCGACTCCTGGTAATTCGTTCCCAACCGTCCAGTGGAAGGAAGATGACTTTGTCATGACGGATTCGTAACTACTATTAGGTTTGAGCACTTTTGTGCTACGATCTATTGTGTGGTTTGAACGGATGATAGCTATTAGTTCCCTCTGTTACATCCGAAACTAGGGAGAGAAATTCTCTTGGAGATATCCAAGAGTACTTCGGTCGCACAGCAGACAGAAGGATTTAGCTTAAGTGTTGTCACGACATGGTGAATACTCTTGACTACGAGCCCTTACATGCGGTGAGCGAAGTGTTCTCATTATGACCGAAGATCCGTCTGCCTGTGTACGTCGGGGCATGGCTTTTCGCCTTGCGGTCGGAACGGTACGGAGATGCAAGGGCAAAAGAGAGCTGACACAATAATCCGCTTCTTCACGTACAACTGTCGAAACAAATCATCACTCAGCCAGGGTTTGAATTGTTGAATTGTTGCGGCACACTGCACACCCATTACCATCATGGCAACAATCAATGAACACCACTCCATTGACTGCACTCCTGCGTGGGTCTATCATGTATGTTTCTGTTGTTGTTGCTGGTTTCTCGAATGCCTAGTTGCTGGTCTTGTTTTCTCATGAATAGTTCGCCATTTGTTGGTTGGTGGCACACCTCTTGTTCTCTCATTGTTGTAGGGTCAAGACCCGAAAGCTCATCCAGAAGTCAACATTTTTGCCGAACTTTTCCCCGATATCAGTAAAATTGATTTGGGATCGTACTCTCGAGAAAATGTTTCCAATTTGGTTGACGAGCAGGGCCGCGCCTACTTTGACATGGGCTTGCGACTGCTTATGAGTTATCAGCATGAATTGGCATTTCATTGTTTCTTGGCGTGTCTGCAAACTTCCAAATACTGTGCTCTAGCACACGGTTTCTTGTCCTTGTGCCATTGTCCAAATTACAATTTCAAGGGAGAGGCTTACTATGAATCAACACACCATCCCAACGACGCATCAGTGCATGATCTCTTGTGTGTCTTCCCCAGCCAACAAGTGGCCGAGCGACATTCCCGAATGGCCATGGAAACGATTGAGGAGCTTCGAAAACTACTAAAAAAGACAAATGGTGGATCTGGAGGTGGAAAAGGAGGCAAGGGCGGGAAGAAAGGCAAAGGATCCAAAAACAAAGGAAAATCAAAACCCTCGTCCAACCAAAAAGGAGCTGCTGATGGAGACGCTACGACCAATGCCAATGGCCCTGATATCAGCGGTCTTACTTTGATCTCGGATGTGGAAGTTCAGCTATTGACAGCAATTCGAGCCTTGACTTGTCATCCCGGACTTCAGCACTCCCTCAGCGAAGACATTGTTGGCAGACCCTTTGCAGATGCTATGCGCAATTTGCATCAGAAGTATCCTGATGATGCAGAGATTGCCTACCACTTTGCCGAGTCACTAATGGTTTTGAATGCATGGCAACTATACGATTACCCTTCTGGAAAGCCTCTTAGTCCAGATATCGAGGAAACGAGAACCATGCTGGAAAAAGCACTTTTGTCACACAAGGAACATGCTGGGCTTTGTCACATGTACGTTCATCTCACGGAAATGTCAGCAGCTCCTGGGAATGCATTGACTGCTTGCAGGCCACTTCGTGATAAATTCCCTGATGCCGGCCACTTGATTCACATGCCAACGCACATTGACGTGCTGGTTGGTGACTATGAGAATTGTGTCATCTACAACTGTCATGCTATTGATGCGGACATGCGAAACATGCAAAACAGTCCCCCCACCGCAGGACGGGAATCTTTCTATTTTGGTTACATTGTCCATAATTTCCATATGGCCGTGTATGGGGCGATTTTGGGTGGTTATGAAGCCAAAGCAATGGAATTGAGTCGACAGCTCCTGGAAATGTTGAGTGAATCTGCCTTTGAAGAAAACCCTGACTTGGCAGCATATCTGGAGTCTTATTCGGCTTTGGATGTCCACGTGATGGTTCGATTTGGTAGATGGAGTGAAATTTTGGAGCTTGAGTTGCCCAAGAACAAGCGGTTGATGCTTTTCCGAGCATCGTCCATCAAGTATGCTCAAGGGTTGGCTCTAGCCAATACGGGGAAAACCGAGGAAGCAAAACGAGAAGCCAATATTTTGGATAGTCTGAGGGGAGACCCAGAGGCTGCCTTCCGAATTCTACACAACAATACCGTGGCCAACCTCTTGGCGGTGGATGCCGTTATGCTTCGAGGAGAGATTGCCTACAATGAAGGCAAGTTTGACGAAGCATTTGAGCTCCTGCGAAAGGCGGTCAAGTTGCAAGACAATCTATTGTTTGGTGAGTGTTTCTTGTCTTTGAGCTGCAGTTTCCGTGACGATCATTCATTTCTAACATGTTTCCAACAGATGAACCTTGGGGGAAAATGCAACCAATTCGCCATGCACTGGGAGGTTTGTTGTTGGAACAAGGGCACACGGAAGAGGCAGAAGAAGTGTTTAGGAAGGACTTGAAGTTTCACCCACGCAATCCTTGGGCGCTCATAGGTCTGATCCGTACGTTGGAAGCCAAGGGTGGAGGTTGTTGCAAGGGCTCCGAAGAGATTACCTCGTTGAAAGAACAGCTCCGTGTGCAACGAGAAAGCCCACTGGCTGATTTCGAAGTGAAAGTTTCCTGTGCCTGCTGTCATTCACCATAATGTATCATGTATCATAATATTGTTCATTCAACACGTGGATTGAAATACTATTCATACCTTTGTGCGCTACACAAAGGACAAATCTTAGTTCCACAAAGTAGATCTAAATAAAAGCATTAAGTTGGTGAGCAGGACTCGACTTCCTAACTCTATCGTTGCTCGCATACTTCGGCACTACGTTTACCTAATTCTCCAAGAGAGCTTCGACGACACGCGAGATAGAAATAGATGTCTGGTCTTCATCAGATCCGATGTTGGCAGCTTCCATCCTTTCAATGATCTCGATAATCTTGGCTTCGTCGATGAACCCCAGCTCCGCCAACTGATCCAACTGAACTCGCCAGCGGGAAGCAGAAGAAGGTTGGGTCACGGTTGGGACAGTGCTAGGAACGCTGAACGAATCCGACAAGTTGGACACGTTTCCAACCGATTCGTTCTTGACAGACTCCTTCATGTCACTGTTGAAGAGAGCTGAACCTAACATCGAAGCTGCACGGGCAATCCCGTCGTCACCTTGGGATGACTTGTCCTCAACGTCGTCAACAACTTCCCATTCGTTCTCTTCCTTGTCCTTCTTGTCGGCAGAACTCGTATTTTCGAGGATCAAAGTACCTTGAGCTTCAGTGGCGGCTTCATCGGCCTTGTTAGTAGCCTCCGGTGCCTTCTTTGCAGGAGAATCAGCTTCAACCAGAATCTCGCTGATCATTCCAGCAACTTTATCAAGAGTTGCACCCATGGCTTCGGCAACTTCTCCACTTCCGGCAGCTTCAGACTCGTAGGACTCGTCGCGACTGATGCTTCGTGGGGTGCCGTCAACAGGTTCGACAGGAGGGACCACGATTTCATCTTCAGCAAGGAGTTTCTCCGAGTCGACACTGGTTGTCTCCATGGCCTCTTCCATAGCCGAGGTGTCGACCTCCATAGTGTCCTCAACTGCTAGCTTCAAATCGTCTTCGGTAGTAGTTTCGGTGCTGGTCGTTGCTGCCTTCGATTCAACAACGACCTCAACCTCTTCAGTGACCTTGGGCTCAACGACAGGAGCTTTTGCCTCTTGTGGCGGAGCCTTGGCATCTTGAACATTCTTGAACTTGGCCAATGCAATATCCTTGAGGCTACGTCGGATAGCTTCCTTCAAGTCATCGTCATCGTTGTGACGTTCGGATGGGCGACGACGTCCAGCATGTGGAGCGAAGTGGGCCTGGGGAGGGAAACCATCAGGGGGGCCCATACCCATGAACATTGGATCAGGGAATGGGCCGTGAGAATGTTTCATGCCTCCGTGCATGAAATGATGGGCACCGTGCATGCCATGCCAGAAATGAGGAGGAGGTCCGTGTGGAGGTCCATGTGGAGGGCCGAATGGTGGTGGAGGCCCAAAGCCATCAGGTCCAAAATGTGGACAGTGAGGTGGCGGTGGAGGAGGTGGGGGTCCGTGCGGAGGGCCATGCGGAGGTGGAGGAGGATGGCACCCTGGAGGAGGCGGTCCATGTGGAGGGCCATGAGGAGGTGGAGGAGGATGGCAATTTGGAGGAGGTGGCCCATGCGGAGGACAAGGTGGTGGAGGGCCACATCCTGGAGCGTCCTTCGTATCCTTGGCAGCACCTGTGGGTTCTTTTTTCACGTGCTTGGCCGCAACTTCCGGAGGGACAGAAACCTTCTCGTGTCCGGGCCCACGAAAGGGTCGGCGGTTGCATCTAGGACCTCCTCGCTTCCTGTTGAACAACTTGATCTTTTCTTGGCGGCGACGCCAGCGAAGTTGGAAGGCACGATCACGGTCAAGTTCAACAGACGAAAACTTGATGTCCTTTCCAGTGTAGTTCGAGTAGCACTTCTCACAAAGATCATAGTCAGGGATGTTGTCGGCATGGTAACGCTTGCCAACAATGGGCGTTACAAGACAACTATCGCAGGTATGGCGGCCGTGAATGAACAACTCTGGACTATCCTCATCCTCTTCCGCATCGTCAGCGGCAGGGGCGGGAGCACTCGCGGTTGTTTGCGCATTCGCATTCTCAGATGCAGGCTCGGGCTCACGGGGAGCCGAAGGAGGAGGAGGCGCCGTGCCTTCCTCAGTAGTGAAGGTGTCTTGTACCTGAGAAACAGCACTGGAGAGGGCACCGACTACAGATCCCAAGACGTTTCGGTGTGGCCTGTGGTGGAATCCAGCGGCATCAGCAGTGCTGGTGCCACGATCCGAGACTCTGAAAGTTGCTGCTGCCTTTGGTTTGACCTCCGTGGTGATCCTGAGAACCTTGGCTTCCTTGAATTGCTCAATCGCATCGAGCAACTCTTCATCGGAAGCAATGGTAATGGTGTCATCATCAGCATCAAAGTAGGTCAAGGATACGTGGAAGTCCTCCTTGGATCCTTCGGGGTAGGTGAACGTGAGGGTAAGCCCGACTAGTTCTTGATAGCTCACTCCTCCACTCTCGTTCAAGAGGCGAGACAAACGCACGCGGCGGATTTGGGGGGTACCTGTAACATCAAGAAGCAAACAACATGAGTAATCAAAGGAACAGCAAGGGAGACAAGGAGAAACGTGACATGAAATTCCTCCCCAGACCCACACGGGGAGAACTGGAATCATCATCGTCACCGGTTCCTTCTCCTCTTGTGACTCACCATCAGAAGCCTTGATCTTCAGCTTCAAAACGAAGTTACCAAGTTCATTGGATCCAGCATTACTGCTGGTGTTGTTGGTGCTAACACTTTCCATGTCTCCAAATTCCTGAGACGAGGATGTGCTCTTTGACATGTTCGGAACCTGTTGTGCTGAGCGCAGCTAATTGTTCTGTTGTCTCCGTAGGATGGACTCCTTAAGTTGCAACGTGTGTAGGAGTTCTGTACCCTCTGTACCAACAACAAAGGATTGAGATATTTTTGTGAGGGAGACGAACACAGGAATCTCCAATCTCACGTCTCAGTGTCAAATCGTGATAGGAGTCCCGCTCCTGAATGAAGCTTCCTTCCGCACCGCTTGGTTTCCTTACGACTACACCATGACTCAATCATCGGCCAAGAGTTATTCCAAATCACACCTAGAACAAAGTATTGGCTTCGGGGCAGTTCTGCATGAGTCGGTAGACAAAATACGAATAGGAGAAGACAAACTATGATTAGGAACTTCTAGCACCAAGATCGATCAGTCAGAATAGGAGAATGGGGAAATAGTGAGGACTGATTTCTTGTCTAATCTTCAATCCCACAATGCAACTCTCCTTCCAACCTCTTAAGCTACCGGTAGTGCCTCATGAAATAGAGGGGGTTGGTGGTGGCGGTTCCAAGTTGTCCTCCGGAGGAGGCTCGTTGCGGAGTTCTACCTTGGCATCACTGTCTCTCCAATCGGACAGCCAACTAGTCCAGCTTGGAATGCCCTTTTGCGTTCGGCTCACAGTCAGATTGACGACCTTACCAACCAACGCAGACGTCATGGCTCTGGTCATGGCACTTCGGAGGTCTGCAGAGCTACTCATGAGTTCCGTCATGTCCTCATGCGACCACGACAAAACAGTGCAATCTTCCTCCACCTCAACTGTATAGATGGCAGCCCCAACGACCTTTTTGGGAGTTCCTTCTGGACCGGCAGCTTCTGCTTTCTTGCCTTGCTCTAGCTCCCACAACCTGTCCAAAAACGCCATTTCACCGATCCAGGCACCACTGTCACCTCCCGCATGGCGATCTCGCTTCGTTTTGGCATTGGTCGAAGCGGCTGTAACAAAGCGGCCTAGCACCAAGGCTCGAGTCGATCCAGAAACAACTAGGTACACGTGATCCAAGCTCTGACCGGAACGAACGACAATATCTCCCTTAGGAAAATTGACTTTCTTTGCCTTTTTCATGATCCTTTCAAATTGTTTGGGCGTAACTCCATGACTCATGAAATGCGAAACAAAAATATTTTGCTCCTTTTCGTCCATGTGAACGGCCGCGTTGCGTTCATGGAGAATTTTGATAATGTTGTACAAGTTGACAGACGCAAAAGTACTAGACCAACCGATACTGGCCCACAAAACCGGGTTTTGTTGAAGTACGTACAGAATGAACATGACGTTTCCTGTAAGCGCCAACGATCGGAGCTCTAGAACGTCGGACCGCATAAAACCCAAAAGGGTACACATGGATCCAAAGTTGAGCATTAAGATAGGGCCGTTGGATCTCAACCACTTGGTAACAGTTCGTGGGGTAGCTTCTGCCGGAGCAGGAGGCTTCGACAAAGGCTTGGGCATGGGAGTGGGAGATGGAAGTTTGGGGATCGTGGCCACAGGTTTCTTAGGTGGTGGAATCTTGACCTTGAAAAAGTTGCCATTCTTCACTCCTTTGACATACTTGGGAGCACCTCGTCGCCCGCTTGCTTTCAAGAGATCCAGGGACTTTTGGTCAGGAAGCTGAAGCAGATCACGCACTTCACGTGGGACCTTGGATCCCTGAAGGAGCCTATGAGGAAACTTTTGCACCATTGTCACCAAGTGAATGGGAGGTTGACGGTGGTGAAGACAATTCACAGTCAATCAGGAAAGCTCTGAAGAACTCCAAAAATAGTTCCGATTTGGTCATTCGCTGTAGGCTACCCGGAGGTGACAGATCGCTCTGACGTCAAAGCGAACGTCAAACGTGGGGCTGACACACCGCTGAATATCTGATTGGACAAAAAGTCCGCTACTCGTCGTTGTAGTTTGTAGTTTCGAGGATACAACAACAAAATAGAAGGAAAACAATAACGTTAGCCATCCTACGAAATGGTGAGAAACTAGGTTAGCCCCAGAAAAGATGCTCACTCCTTTCTTTAGAGAGTACTAGTAGATGATTGGCGGATGCATATTTTAGGGCAGGGGAGAGGTGAGTTGAGTTGAGTTGGAACTGGATGCGACACAGCCCTTTTGCTTGATGTTCACCAAACATGCTACTGCAGCCCCCACCCAATACATGCTAGATGACACAGGGCAATGCTTCCGTTCCTGCATTGATATCAAGGATGTCATGCGACATAAGAGCAGTTGCTCGGTAGCTCTATACTAGCAGAATTCAGCGGCACTTCCTTCGGGTTGCTTTCGAAAAAAAGCATCATCCATGGCACGCTTTCTTCCACTTAGCAAGAGTGGAACCATCGTCCTTGTTAGCTGCAGATATGGTGGAGGAGGAGTTGGTGAAACAGAGCATTGAGACGACACGGAGTGTCCAGTGTCACGGGTCACAATAATAGTTCTTACCTTTGGACTTCGTCGAGGGGTATATCCGTCCCTATCGAAGACCATATAGCGGTAGCTTCGGAGCAAGGGACGGGCTGCGTCCAATACATTATAGGAAGGGCAAACGCGCCGACTCAAGGACTCGAGGCTCAATACGTTTATCACCAAAGTAGCGTAGTTTGCATCAATTTGTATCCGATGTTTTCTGATCAATCTCAGCATACCCCGAAGAACACTAGAAACATCCACGTTCGCCCCATATCCACGACACTGAAGCTGAAACAGTGATACCATGTCGTTTTGGAAGGCTTCTTTTGCTTCCAAGGTGAGCTCATTTGCTGATGAAAATCGCAGCAGAAAGTTCGCCGCTGCCACACCATCACCTTCACCGAGGCTTGTCAAAAGTCCAATGAAGCTTGTGCTCTCTTCGTCTGACAATTGAGCCACCATTCCTGCATCCACCAATGTTATGTGTAAATTATCCGGGACTTTATCATGTTTGTCGTGTTGTTGTCCATCAAACCCATGGAGTAGAATATTTCCAGGGTGTAAATCGGCATGCTGTAGAATTCAACAGACATATGAGATAAGAACTGTCTTATCCAGAAGAAGCTTTTCAAGCCACAAAAACAGCAACTTACCAAAACATTGTCCATCAAAATCATCTTCAAGTAGACAGAGACTCCCGTCGTCACCAAGAATTTCGCTTCCTTCCAGGGAATCAACTCGTACCCATGTGATACATCTGGTAAATTGCTTCGTTTTGCTGCAGTATCCCATGCATCGAGGTAGTCTGATACAATCAACCCAGGCTCAAAGGTTTCCAAAATAATAGAGGATGTAGCGAAGACTGGACGAGGGAATTTGACATTCTTCCAATGTCTAAAGTTGTGGTTGAGTATTTCCAGGTGATGTGCTTCAACGTGGAGAGAAGCTTGGGAAGCCATGGTGTGATGAAACTGGGCAACGGAGCTTCGGACGTTGGGACCTCTCCACAAAGGACATGAATCCAGCATCGTGGCAGCCCCTTCCATGAGTTTGAAGTCAAGCGCAATCGACTCGACAACGCTTGGATGTCGAACTTTAATCGCGACCATTTTTCCGTTGGCAAGATGAGCTTTGTGAATTTGAGCAATCGAGCCAGATGCGATTGGATGGCGATCAATAGACTGAAATACCTGCAACAGCGAACCGGGTGGAATGGACAGACCCTTTTCAATTTGTGACTGGGAATATCGCCAGGAATGTGAAGGGGCCCCACTCTGTAGAGTTTGCAATGCATTGCAAAGTGATTCAGGGAACATATCTGGCCGGGTCGCTGCCCACTGACCCCATTTGATGAATGCGGCTCCACTCCAACCCAAGGAACGTACGAGCATTGGGTACCAGACTGAGCGACGGAATTGTTTGGACAAGGCTGCCACAGGGAATGTCAACAGCACTGGTAAAAACAACAGAAACAACCGCACAGCACGAAACACAAGACGGAGAGTCGTTGGTTTGATTACTTCGAGATCATTCTGTAAAATTTTGGTAGGACCATCCATACTCCAGTTCACCTTTCCCAAAAGAGGAAGATGGTTTGGGGACTTTTTGCGATCAGATTGACTCATCGTTTCTTCGTCGCGAAAAGAACTGAACATCACTTTCCTGTGGTTTGCATCTTGGTACTGAAAATCTGACATTCTTTTGCCCTTTAACACATGGTCCATCCTTGAACAAAGTGTTTGCTTCACATGTTCAATCTTTGGTCCATGTGAAATGACTTTTGAGAGGGGGCTACTTGATGCAACAGAAACGATGAATGTAATCAGCAACCACAGCACCAAGCGACACGTGGAAACTCGATGAATCAGCATGTATGTTTTCACTGTGCTCACATGGAGCCTTTCTCCATGGCCAAACGAAAGTTGTGTGGTGGTGGGCAACAGTCTACTTGCCCCGGTCGGTGTGAAAACATCTTTTGTGACGTCAAACGGGATCAAAGTAGCGGCGATGTCCAACGTGATTTTGTACGGAGTTTGGTACCAATCCCAAAATCAAGAGATCGACCACTGGCAAGTGGCAAGGATCGACAACAACCACAAAAAAGATTTGAAGGCAATCAAGGCCTATTGTATTGAAAGGACCCGACATTCTTTATTCAATTCATCATGAAATCCACACTCATGCTACAATCATATCCCCGGCAAGTTGCTGCAGCTGTAACTCTTGCAGCAGCTGCTGGATTCACTTGTAGTGAAAGCACCACCGAGAATCACATCAACCCAGCATGGAAGGGCACTTGGACTACTTCTTCATTCCAAGTAACAACCTGCGAACAAGGAGCACCTTCTACTCCTGTGCCCCAAGAGTCAGAATATTCTGATCCTCTATTGTCGAAGGCTTCTCCACCATCCTGGTGGCGACGAAATTTGTTGGCACCGATTGGTGTCCCGCTTCCATTGCCCAGGCTTTTGACCCCCAACGACCCCGCCCTTCGACTCGCAAATAAACATATCAAACAACGCGAACGTGACGAACAAAAAATGCGAGAGCTTTTGGAAAAGGCCCCTTCCTTCCAAGGAAATCCAGAAAAGTTGAAGGCCTTGGGAGAAGAACTCTTCGAGGTGACCTATGGAAAGGGAGTCACTGCACAACAGCGCGAGGATTTCCTGCTTCAGTATGGTTGTACGGGTTGGACTGATGCTGTCTTGGAATCAATTTTGGATGTTTGCGGTTCTAGAGGAATCGTTGAAATGGGAGCAGGACATGGTCAATGGGCCCGCGCTATTTCAGAGGCATACCTGAAGCAGCTTTCCTCGTCAGGTCACACCAAGCCCAAGAATTTTGACTTCGTCCTGGCGTATGACGACTTTTCCAACCTTCCCCTGAATACCCATATTTACAATGCCTATACTCAGCCACATCACGACTACTTTGGTCAGGTGACAAAGTTGGAAACTAAGGCGGATATGATCAGGATTCTTAGATCTTGGGCATGTCGTGGCCGAGCTCTTTTGTTGGTATATCCTCCTCCTGGAAGTATGGCCATTGATATTGTCAAGACCTATGTGAATGCATCGGATACCGGAGACAACGACACAGTCATTCTCGTCGTTGAGGGTCGAGGTGGGGCCAATGGAGACGAAGCTCTTTACGATTATTTTGGGAATGGTGACTGGGTGTTGCTCAAAGAATTGAAGGTCCGAAGCCCTCCTGGTGACAAGGGTTATGAAAAGATGTTGATTCTACAACGTAAAGCATAAAGAGTAAAAAGGCAGCAATATTATTGTATGTTCGTTGTGGGTATCGAGTCATGAGCGTGAATGGATTTTCGACTGAGTGCGACGGCAACCACAAGTTCGGCCATGATGGGTGGTTCCAAGGAAAAAGAACGTCGAAGTGGTTGTTATCACTGTGGTAGCGACGATCACAAAGCGAAACATTGTCCCAATGCAACATGTAGAAAGTGTGGCCAATCAGGCCACAATGTAGCAGCCTGCCCTCAACAACAGCCTCCACCAGTCGATAAGGGGTCGTTTTCCCCACCCCTACCAACGAGCCGATTCCGGTACGTCGAGCTTTTCGCCGGTATCGGGGGTTTCCGACTTGCCTTGGATCGACTTGGAGGTGCTTGTGTTTTTGCTTCGGAGATTGATCGTTTTGCACGGACCAACTATGAGTTGAATCACGGTGATCGGCCAGCGGGTGACATTACACGAATTGATGCTCAAGAGATCCCTGACCATGATATGCTAGTTGGTGGGTTTCCCTGTCAGAGCTTCAGCTCATCTGGGAAACGTTTGGGCTTGGACGACACGAGGGGAGTACTGTTTTTGGAGATTGTTCGCATTGTTAAATGGAAGCACCCCAAAGTTTTGCTTCTGGAGAATGTGAGGGGGCTCTTAACACATGAAGATGGGCAAACACTGCAGATTATCTGTTCAACGCTTGAGGAAGCGGGATATACCATGCAATATCAACTAGTTAATGCGGTAAATGTGGTTCCTCAAGAAAGAAACAGACTATACTTGATTGGAATCCGAAATGATTTGCCTGGGTCAATGGACAAATATCCCTTCCCCGAGGCACCTCAGCTATGCCGCGGCTTTTGCGACATCGAAGAGTACGACCTGAAGGAGGATATTGCGAAGGCTCTTACTCTGTCAGAGCATCAGCTGACCAAAGTTCGACAACAAAAGTATACACAACAATTCCCAGAGGCCCGGTTTCTCAAGGACACACGGCAACCGACAAAAACCCTGCAATCGAGTTACGCAAGCTACATGGTATCTTCTCAGTTTGTTCCAGGGCCTATTTCCCAGTCTTGGAGGAAGCTATCTCCCAGAGAGGCGGCTAGACTACAGGGTTTCCCAGAAACGTTCAAGTTGTGCCCTGCTAGACCATACCACCAGTTGGGGAACGCCGTCGTACCAGGTGTGATAGCAGTGGTTGCTGCTCCGCTTTTGTCATATCTCGATACAACAATGACAGTAGCAGAAGCCCAGGAAGCTGGATGGAATACTGCCAAAGCCCTACTGCTAGATGCCTGTCCCCAGGACGAACGAAAACAAAAGCTCGAAACACTACTGCAAGATGGCAAGATCTGTTTTCAAGTTTCCTCTTAGGCTGATATCATTGGAGCATTTCATGAGTCTAGAGGATCCGTTGGAAGAAGCTCTGCACCGAGCGCAAGCATGCGGTCATGGGGCACCAACTCCACTGCTGTTCTGAAGCATTTCTGCTTTGAAATCAATCCAAGATTGGAAGCTTTGGAAGTATAGAGACATGCGTAGTTCTCGACATAAAACGCGAACCGAGATCCCTGATAACCTGCGTTAAACATGGCTCCCCAGATTGGGTGGAACGCTGCGTGCCAGCGAGAGGCAAGCTCCGCCAAAGCTGACTTCAACAGTCCATCATCGTGGCTCATTTCATTCAACAACTTTTTCGTCTCTGGACTGTCAGCGTCGAGACCACTGCGCAACTCATCAGCCCTGGCTAGTAGCTCCTCTCGCAACAATCGGAGTCGTTCAATTTTCAAGCGCATGGGGAGTTTATGGTGAAACACACGAATTTCATCTTCAAGTTCGGGCATGATAAACAATGATCTCCAACCCAGCGTTCGTTTGGATCGCAAAACATCCGAATACAAGTGGTCTCCCACATACAGGATTTCGTCACCTGAGTCAACTTCTAGCATCTTGTGTAAATGTTGCCAGTTTCCACCCTGAAAGACCTTGCCTCTATCCAAAAATTTCTGTGCTCCGTTTTCGCCAAGGGCATCAATTTCATATAGTCCATCTGTGTTCAGCAAAGAGCCGTCCTCGGTGTTTAGTCTGTATAGCTGGAGATACTTATCCAACATGAATGCTGGCTTGCAGGATCCAACAATACTGTAAACCAGAAAAGGTCAGAAAGGATTGACAACCAGCCAACTGAGGACAGCAGAACGTAAACGTACCACAAATCAAAGAGTTCTATCCATTCATTCTTGCGTTGAAGGTCCATGTCAACTTTCTTGCCATGACTGACAAAACGTTTAGTCAGACAACATCTCATTTCAATTCAACACACACTCGAGCAAGACCAAACTTACTATAGAAAGTTCATCACAGCAGAAGTGTGGTCCCAAAACGAGTTGGTCAAGAGGAAAGTCTTGACCCCAAAATCACGGAAACGCCGGAGCATAGAAATCATGCCTTCATCGAGAACCACGTACTTCTCTGGATTCCTTGCCACTTCATCCTTGATGTGACCATCTCGATGACATAAATCTACGCAGGTGTGGATATCCTTGTACATGGAAGCGTATGATTTGCCTTTGAAGAAATCGTGTTCTGACCGATCTTTCATCTCCACGAGCAAAGCAAACAAATGGGCATGTACGAACTGGAATAGTGTATCCATGTTAATGTACGACTTTTCCGTAAAACTTTCCACCTAGAACAGGAGTTGTCATGAGTGCATGTATGTTGTTTGAGACACCTTGCAACCTGACCTACCTTGTTGAAGTTCTTGGAATAAAGCTCTTTGCGCAGTGCCGAGGAAATCTCAGTCAATCCATGGTTGGCAACCCTTACATACCGGTGACGGTCAATCTTGAGAAAGTTTCCCCTTTCGGTATCAATGATGAGTCCCCGAGTCCAGTGCTACACAAATGGCCCAGATGTCAGCGCTCTCAAAGCACAATCAACGCAAACAAGGGGAAATGCAAAAAGTAGTACGTACCGTATGATTGTACTCAAAATCGAGGACTTCTTTAGGGTATCCCAGCTTTTCCACCATTTTTTGCTTGGCGCCATTAAACGCCAACAGATCGAATGCTGGCTGATGGTACTGTGCCAAGGTGTAATCCATATCAAAACCTACCGAAGAAATCTTTGCCATTCGAAGTTCGCGATTACAGAAGATATCTCTACAAGACATCTTTTGTCGGGGTGGGAGCTTGGAGGCATGCATGAGCTTGCCTTCAAGCCCCACTTCACGAATCAACTCTTCGTATCGGTCAGGGGACACATCAGCGGAAGAATATGTTCTTCGGTAGTTGCTAGCCTCACTGGCTGAGCCAATAGAGTTGCTAGCCGATCGATGACGGAAAGAGGCCTCATCACTGTCGCTATCGTACGTTGAAGCCATGACAGCGGAAGCCGATTTTGTTCTTGATAATAGTGGGAAGATTCCTGTGTGTGTTTGTGGCGCTGTAAAGGTAGGGGCGGTTTTGTAGGTAAATCCAATAGGAAGAAAACCTTGTACAATGTTCAACGCAACTGATGCAGTTGTTACAAAAAGACCCAGGCGCATGCGAGTTCCTTTGTGAACTACTGCCGTTGGCGTTTACGAACAGGTGAAGTGGATCCCAAGAAGTGGAAGATGGCGTTCGTTGGGCTCTCGATGATATTCGGGAATTTCGTTCTCGGGCATAGTTAACGTCATCATAACGTCTGACGATGTTGACATCCCACCTTAGTCATACTAGTCAAGCTTGTAGATGTAACGAGTATTCTTNTCTTATTACTAATAATACGGTAACACAATCTCAGAGAGTTAAGCCGACCCAGGCATGAAAAACCCGAGGGAAAACTCTTCCACCTTTTCTTGGAGAGCAGACAACAGAGATTTCACCTCGGCATTTCCCTCCAGAATCGCCTCAAAGTCCTTTAGTAGTACCTTCTTCGACTTTCTCTTAGAATCCTTCGAGGCATAGTCCTCGTTTACAACCCCTTGGGCCAGTGCCTCTGCCTTCAGGGCAATTTCACTGGCTTCATGGAGGAACTGTGCTACCTGCAAAAAATCGGCTTCCTTTAACCCGCGTGTTGTCAGGGCTGCCGTTCCCAAGCGAACACCACCAGGGTTGATAGCAGAAACATCTCCATGCAAACTGTTCTTGTTGGCAGTTATACTGACGTGTTCCAAAACCTTGTCTGCCTTGGCACCGGTCAACCCAATTGGTCGAAGATCCCAAAGCAAAAGGTGATTGTCGGTTCCACCAGTGGCCAAGGTGTGGCCCCGTTCTTGCAGTCCTTGGGCCAAGGCTTTGGCGTTAGCTACAATGTTTCGTGCGTACTGTGCAAATTCTGGTTGGCTGGCCTCCTTAAGTGCAACTGCAAGTGCTCCGATTTGGTGATTGTGAGGGCCGCCTTGCAAAGAGGGGAAGACGGCAGAGTTGATCTTGTCCATGAGAGAAGCCTTGGCAAAGATCATACCCGAGCGAGGTCCACGAAGGGTCTTATGCGTTGTACTTGTTACAATATCAGCATAGTCAAAAGGACTTGCAGCCACCTTTCCAGCAACCAATCCAGAGATGTGTGCCATGTCAACCATTAGCATAGCTCCAACCGAGTGAGCAATCTCCCGCATGCGCTTGTAGTCCCATTCTCTCGGGTAAGCAGAGCCTCCGGCAATCAACAATTTGGGAAGGAACATCTTAGCTCGCTTTTCCATCTCATCGTAATCAATCAGTCCAGTTTCAACAGACACGACGTATGGCATACTCTCGAAGTACACACTGGTGGCAGAAACCTTTTTCTTTCCAGTTTGGAACCCGTGTGTCAAATGTCCTCCAGATGGCAAATCCAAACCCATGATTCTGTCGTGGGGTTGCAAAAGGGCAGTATAAGCTGCAAAGTTGGCAGGAGATCCAGAGTATGGCTGGACATTTACACCCCATGCGGATGGGTCCAATCCGTACAACGCAAGCGCCCGGTCCATACACAAACTTTCAATTTGGTCAATGAATTCGTTTCCCCCGTAATACCTGTGACCAACTATCAACAGACAGATGTGAGAGATCGGGAGATATGTCATCAATCAGTGAAATGTATGAAATATACCCACCTCCTCCCTCACTATACTTGTTTGTCAAACAGCTTCCCAACACCTGCCGCACAGCCTTGCTTACAAAGTTCTCTGAAGCAATCAACTCCAATCCCTTGTGTTGTCTTTCATCCTCTGCGTGAATCATGGCAGCCAACTCAGGGTCATATTCCTCGAAACTGGGAGTTGTAACCGCTTTGGCTTGGGCCCCAAGAGATCCTTCACGGAGCCGCGACGACGAGGTGATGGCCAAAACAGGAGCAAGAAACGCCTCAGAGAAATGTGACTCTGAAACGAGAATCACAATCAATCCAACGACTGAACGGAGCATTTTGATGAGGCTAGTAAAACTTAGGAGTTTTGAGAGTGAAAGTAGTTGAAATGAGACGAGATTTGGCTTTTTCGCCACTGTCAGTGTGGCAGAGTGACTTTTGTGACCACCACCAAGTAGTCACTGTCGTGTTCTCATTCCAAGGACCCTGACATGCTCTGTGAAGTTCAACGAACGGCACACGAACGCACGTCTGAGTCACAAATCCGGGTGTCTTGTGGAAAAACGCTCGAGCAACCACGGAAGGATGCAAGTGTAAGTCATCTACAAGGTAGATAATAAACACAATCAGCATCCCTTCGTCGCGCTAGTTGCTTGCACATTGGATATCAATCATGTTTTTCCAGTGCAACCACTTTTGTCGTACCAACAACCAGCCCGAGGAAGAAATGAGTCATCTTTTCCACGTTCACCAGGAGATCCTTGGAACCTCACTCGGACAGTTGGAGCCGAAGCCTCGGCACTTCGAAACGCTGAAAAGTGCAAATGGGGCTCGGGGCTGAAACCAACACTTCCACTATGCCCAATTACTTGGCCAGCAGCAACGCGGTCGCCTGGTTTAACCAACGACTTTTGAATGTGGACATATTCCACCATCAACGGGCCTCCTCCTATCGGTGAATCCTGCGCCGTGGGGACTTCATCCAATTCAATGAGGATACTGTTCCACTCAAAGAGATTTGATACAGCGACTCCTGATAAGGTATTAGAGTCTTTGCTTTCCAGTACGCGCCCGTTACCGACCGCTAGTAGTGGAGTGCCGACAGGACAACGAAAGTCAATAGCATGCAGATTTCCTGAGAAAAAATGCGTCAAACTGCCATTTTCTCCTTGAGTACACAGAAAGGGCCCCCCTTCCAGAGGAAAACCCACTCGCTGGGGATGTTCATCGTTCGGAAGAGGATGCTCGTTCCAAACTTGGACGTCGCTTTCGATGCGTAGTTCAGACATGTCGAACTTGGAAGGAAGCACATCCAGGTAACACAAATGACAAAATACGCGAGGGGGGCAATGTACAATAAAAGTGATACAGTCTGTAGATTCGCCTTGGTTGTTGACTGTCTTTCCAGATTTCAGACGCACTCCATCTGCCCCAACGAGATTTGTTCCGAGAACGGACACATATGCAATCTTGATTGTGTCATCAACATTACACAAAGAAAGAGTCAATTCTTCATCATCCACTGCAACATCGGGAACCTCCATGCCATCATAGTCATCTGGATCTACATCCTCCCATCCAATAAAGAAAGAAGGGCGAGTCCTGGAACCTCGCAGGGGAACAATGTAGCACCCAGGCCCAGCATCGGCAACGAAATTGGAATCCTTATTGTACTGCTGTGTGTTTTGGGTAGCGCGCTTAGCCTTAGGTTTTCTTGATTTTCCCATTGTGTCAGAATCTATGCTGCAATGGCAGTTTGGTTTCTGAGAATGTTGGGTAGAAGATGTTGGTGTGTTGTTTGGTGGCAGTGGTTGGCTCACGTACTCGACGGAGTCAATCCTATGGACCTCGTATGATGGGAACTCGAATCTTGGTAATCGCGTTGTGACCAATGAAAATGGCCAAAGCCAAAATGACCACGTCAGGTCTTTGTCTTTGGAACAAATATATCTTTGGTCTCTTTGATCTCACAGGAACCAAGACACATCATCCCATCAAATCAAGAACCAAAACGTTTGCATTATTACCGAAGCTGTTTGAGTAGTATCCTTTGATGATTAATCCATCATGGGAAAGATGTCTATGTTACAAGCGAACCCAGGCTTTGAACAAAGCTTGCTCAATAGGTTGACTGCTCCCCCACCACAACCCCTTGGTTGGGAACGTGAAGTCGGAAGAGGCGTAGTCTTTGAATTTGATGAATACAAGCTTCCCATCATCAACTCTTCTGGTGAAAATGATCAAGTTGTGATCAAGGAAGATACTTCCATGATCGCCACTCGTGTTTGGGATTGTGCCGTCGCTACGGCCAAGTGGATTGAGCATCGTTCTAGCTGTGATGGTATTCCAAATCTTGCCAAGGCTTTGAATTTGCAAGTTGATCCATCTACCGACCAGAGACCGGTTCAAGTTTTGGAATTGGGAGCCGGAACAGGGTTACTCAGTGTTTGTTTGGCAAAAATGGGAGCTGCTGTACTTTCAACTGAATACGGAGTGGCAGTCGACCATCTCCGAAGCTCATGCGACCGTAACTTGGTTTTAACCAGTGGGACGTTGCTTCGTGGGAAAGTCAAATGTCGCGAACTTGACTGGTATAGTGCCTCTGATTCCCTCTCGTCATTATTTCTGCCCGGTGAAGAGGCATGCTTCGATATGATTGTGGTTACGGATTGCAGTTTGGAAGGGTGCCATTCAGAGGGTGTGTTTGACATGATCAAGAAGTACGGATCAAAGGGACACACTCGCGTTGTGGCCGGTGTTTGTAGAGAACGCGAAGGAACACCGCTGTTCTTGAAGCTTGCCCGGGAGTTTCGTGATTTTGCCTTGATTCCTTCAGCAAACTTGCACCCAGACTATCGAACCGAGCGTCAACTCATAATGACCTTTTCATTGTGAGAGAAACATGAAGTTGTACTCAATTACTTGTATGACAGTGTGATAGTATTATATTAACGATGATTCGAATGATCGACTTGCCGATAAATATTAGTCAAAGACTGGCTAAGAGTACAACAACATATGAAGTGATATGAATAAAAACTAGCAACATTTAAAACTATGGTTTGTTGAAATACAGGACCCATTCCCTACTATTCACGAAACATTTCGCGGAAGTGTCTAGGCTCCGCAGTTGAGGCATTCTTCCTCTGGTTCCGCTTGTCCCAGTGCTGATGTCGTCACCAGAGGCTTGGCAGGCATTCGAGCAGGGGAAGCTCCGACAACATTCTCCTTGGCTTGAAGGGCCTTGCGGTTGCCTTCGGCAAGAGCCTCCTTATCCACAGTGAATTGAATGGCATCAGCCTTTGGTCTTGTTCGCAAGTAGTACATTCCAGTCTTTAGTCCCTTCTTCCAAGCATAAAAGTGCATGGATGTCAACTTGGACGAGTTGGGATCGGCCATGTGAATGTTCAAACTCTGACTTTGACAGATGTAAGGTGATCGATCAGCAGCCATATCCAAGATAATTCGTTGAGGAATCTCCCAAACAGTCTTGTAAACATCGCGTAGGTGCTTAGGGATCTCAGTAATGTTCTGAACACTTCCACGGTCGGCAATGATTTGATTTCGCATGTGATCGTTCCAGATACCCAAGCTGGTCAAGTCTCGCAGCAAGTGCTTGTTGACAACAGTGAACTCTCCAGCCAACACACGACGGTTGTAGATGTTGCTGGTGAAGGGCTCAGTGGACTCGTTGTTTCCTAGAATTTGAGCTGTGGAAGCAGTGGGCATGGGAGCGACAAGCAACGAGTTGCGCATTCCATGCTCCATGACTTCCTTCTTGAGGCTGTCCCAGTCCCATCGGCCACTAGGAGTAACACCCCACATATCGAATTGGAACTCTCCCTTGCTGGCAGGAGATCCGGGGAAGCTCTCGTATGGTCCATCTTGCTTGGCCAACTCACAACTGGCAGTGACAGCTCCATAGTAGATAGTCTCAAAGATCAACTTGTTCATGTTCTTGGCTTGCTCAGACTCGAAAGGGAACTTCATCATCATGAAAGCATCAGCCAATCCTTGTACACCAATTCCAATAGGTCGGTGGCGCATGTTACCCTTGCGAGCCTCCTCGATAGGGTAGTAGTTGCGGTCAATGACACGGTTGAGGTTGCGGGTGACAACCATGGCGATTTCCTTGAGCTTGTCGTAGTCGAAGATGGGTTGAGAGTTGCCTTGCGTGTTTTGGGCCGGTCGGACCAACTTGGACAAGGATATACTGGCAAGGTTACAGACGGCTGCCTCATCAGGGGAAGTGTACTCCAAAATCTCGGTACACAAGTTACTGCAGCGAATGGTTCCCAAGTTCTTTTGGTTGCTCTTGCGGTTGGCGGCATCCTTGTAGACCATGTAGGGAGTTCCAGTCTCGACTTGAGAATCCAAAATGGCAAACCATAGTTGTTGAGCAGGGAAAGTCTGACGGGCACGTCCCTCACGCTCATATCGCTCGTAGAGTTCGACGAACTCATCTCCATAGCAGTCAGCTAGACCGGGAGCCTCGTTGGGGCAGAACAAACTCCAAGGTTGGTTGGCCTTGACACGCTCCATGAACAAGTCACAAACCCACAAAGCATAGAACAAATCCCGAGCACGCTCGGCTTCGTTTCCATGGTTCTTGCGAAGATCCAGAAAGGAAAAGATATCCGCATGCCAGGGCTCCAAGTAAATGGCAATGCTTCCCTTGCGCTTGCCTCCTCCTTGATCGACATATCGGGCAGTGTTGTTGAAGACCCGCAACATGGGGACAATTCCGTTGGAAGTTCCGTTGGTTCCTCGGATGTAGGATGCGGAAGCCCGAATGTTGTGAACAGCAAGACCAATACCTCCAGCGTACTTGGAGATGACGGCGCATTGCTTGAGGGTGTCATAAATTCCGTCAATGGAATCCTCCTTCATGGTCAACAAGAAGCAAGAACTCATTTGAGGATTCTCAGTTCCAGCGTTGAACAAGGTAGGAGTAGCATGGGTGAAGTACTTGCTGGAGAGCAAGTCATAGGTCTCCAAGACTCGCTCAATGTCGTCACCGTGGATTCCCAAAGCCACACGCATCAACATCATTTGAGGTCGCTCAGCAATTTGGCCATTCATCTTAAGAAGGTACGACTTCTCCAAGGTCTTGAACCCAAAGTAGTCATATTCGAAATCGCGCTCTGTACGAATGGCAGCATTGAGAACATCCTTGTTATTCATGACAGTGTCGTAGTAGGACTGGGCAACAAGGGAGGCAGGCTGACCAGTCTTGGGGTGGATGTAATTGTAAAAGTTCTCAGTAAGGTCAGAGAACTTGTCAGTGGTTTCCTTGTGCAAGTTGCTGACAGAAATGCGAGCAGCCAAAATGGAGTAGTCAGGGTGTTGGGTGGCAAAAGATGCGGCAGTTTGGGCGGCCAATCTGTTCCGAGTGTCATAGTGCGTCGAAGTGTCGGTGAGTTGCACAAGATCAAGACGACAATGACAAAGAGAAAGTGACACATCAAGAAACTTACTCATCCAACTCTTGCGTGGTAACACCAGGGTAGACTCCTTGAATGACCTTTTGGGAAATGACAACAGGATCGACATGCTGCAAAAGTCACAACGAGAATGCGGTGAGACCATGCATGGTTCTGTATCCTTGTCATCGCCTTGATTGCAAGTATCCTGTACATACCTTGCGCTCCAATCCGTAGCAGAGCTTCTCAATACGCTCCGTAATTTTGTCAAAGTGAACGGACTCGCGTCGTCCATCGCGTTTCAATACATGCATTGGGGCAGCCATGGTGGTGGTCAAGGTGTGCTGCTGCGTGGCTTTTTTGATGCCGACGTCCGAAATTAATGCGAGTTGGGACAGAATGCCTCGAGGAGGACCAGCCTGGGTTCGTGTAGAACTTGTACCACAGATACGCTATCCCTATTTTGGCGTGAACTTGACCGTCTGGCCTGCATCCAACTTCGCGCCAAATCTGAGCTGATCTGGAGGAATCGGTGCGATGACGTCGGAACAGATACGTACGAAGTCTTTCCCATCATCCACCATGACGACGTCGCGGAGGGTCCCAGGGTCCGTGGAACCCGTGTCGGCATGGGCATTGCAAGAAATACAACAGCAAAATACTTCCAAGCGACCTCCCGTGGCTCTGTTACAACAATGGAAACTGCCTCCAGGAACACTGACAGAACTTGCTGGGCCTGCAGGGGCAGGCAAGACGCAAATGGCTTGGACTCTTTGTGTCGATCAACTCTTGCTGGATCAACAAGCTCTTTATTTACACACACATCGGAATCCTCCTATCCAACGGATTTCGCAGATGATTCAAGCACGAACCAATGCCACCTCTCACAAATGGTTGGATCATTTGTTCCTTCGATGGGTTCCCACCCTGGAGGAATTGACAAACCTCGTGGAGAACGCACTGCCTCGGTTACACAAGAACCTTGGTTCCAACAACAATATTTCGGTGATTGTGCTTGATGACATGGCCGAGTTGCTTCGGGTTCCTGAGGAAACGCCTTCCCAGAACTATCACGTACAGCGGGCTCAAGCTCTATTTGTTCTGTCGTCTCGCTTGAAGAAGTTGGCACAAGAGTGGCAAGTGGCCATTGTCCTTCTCAACCAAGCAACCACCGATTACGGCGTCACAGGGGATCAGTCGCGGTTGAAACCAGCTTTGGGTTTGGCTTGGTCTCAATCTGTGCATGCCACCCTCTGGGTGGACCGTTGTCTTGGTCAAACCTATCAGCCTATGGGATCCAAGATGGCGCTCACACGAAGACAGGTTCTCTGCTCCCGGGCTCCATGGATTCCTAGTCAAGCGCGTCTCTACTTTTATCTAGATCAACGAGGCACCGTACGAATAGAGAATCCTACATAACATCGATTATTCCATCATGGATCTTCAAGGCAAAAAACACAACATTTGGATTCTTGCAAATTCTTCAAGCGACACTCATGCCTCGGCCCTTATTGGCACGAAGCTGGGCAGGGGAGACCTCAGTTTGTACCCAGTTGCCCATCAAGCAGCAGCAATCATCCTCCACCTTGATGGAAGCCATGCTGCTTCGCTTGTACAACATACTCTTGCCAATCACATCCTTGCAGTCACGAGAGACGGGAACAGCAATCTTCGACTCTATTCCAGAAGCGGTCAATGGATTCTCCTTCAACTGGTTCAATCCAGCCTCATCGGCCATCAAAGTCATGACGAAGCGCTTGGGACGGAATGTGCGCAAGACATTCGAAATCAAGGACTTGTAAGATCCCACCTTTTGGTTGGTCTCGAAGCTGCAATAGCTGGAGCCTGACTCAGGGGTGATGTGGATGGTCGAGTAGGAATGGAACAGAATGGCGTTCATAGAGTAGCCACAGGGTTCAAAAGCACGGGGGTCAAAGATGGCTCCAGGACACAACTCGCTGATGCCTGACTTGGTGGTCTGCTCGCGAGAGATGCGGAGGGTCTCATCCTCCTTGGTCTCGCCCTCCCGCTGCTTTTCATAGTTGTCATAGTAGAACAGATCAGCCACGCGTTCGTCAATATCAAACATCATAATGTTCAACACTCGGTCCGTATCAATCTCAGGGGAACGTGAACGGATGGTCTGGTCAGCTACAAAGACGAACCAATGGTCCGAGGTGACAGGACCCAAGGTGTAACCATTGCCGTCCAAACGCTCACACAAATTCTTGTGGCTGTACAAATACTCCAGCTCTTGATGAAAGGATTGGTGAGGAAAGGCTTGATCTCCAGGGAAATTGAAATTCTTGCGGCTGTAGCCGACCCAGTCAATCTCAAGTCCCAACTTGCGTCCAAAATCAATCAACAAGGCGATGCAACGAAGCAAGGTGGTCGTTCCACAAGTCTTGAGGACGAGCATGTAGGGGTAGATGAAGAGGGAGGACTCGGAGAGCACGTATGCATCCAAATAACGGTTGGAAACACTAGAGAGGATGGTACAACGGGCCCGGGCACAAATGCGGTCCAATTGAGGCCTGGTCAAGCGACGGAGGCCAAGTTTTTGGTCGCTAGAGGTAGGAGGGGGAGGGAACGTCCCGTCAACAGTACGGAAACATACCTCCAACGTCTTCTCAGGACCTTCAAACACGCCAGTATACTCTCTGAGTTCTCCACTGGCGTCATCATCGTTCATGAAATCCTCATTGGGGGCGGACTGGGGTTGGTCCTCGGTAGCTGCAACCTCGACGGGGGGGACGACGCCCTCGTTGCTAGAGTCATCGTGGTCGTTGGTCATGGTGGAAATGGTGCCTACTGTTAGGCTTGTCAGGAAATGAAGGGGGACTTGGCAGCGGGGAATGCCAGGACAATAGGAAGTACGAAAACGATTTTCGGAACGGTTGCGAGCTGCAAGCAGAGAATCAGATCGTTCATGTTAGAAATTGGAGGGAAGTACTCGTATTCGTCATGGAACCAGAGCGTCACTCTGATGGACTCACCAGCATTAAGGGCTAGATGAAGCTCTTACTATGTCGCTGTTTGTTACTACAGCGAGCGAGACAACGTGTCTGGTGGAACTCGGGAAAGTCTACACTCCAACACGCTTGATGGAAGGGTGGGTTCGGTGCCTATTGGACGGATGCTCGTTTTGTGTGCGGTGGACGGAAACAAGTGGATGTCAGGCCACAAGCCACCAACTCACCAAGAAAGGAAGTGCTGTTTTAGTAACATTGGTAAATAACGGCTTTCCGAAGTTTGGAAATTGCTTGGTAGAGGCACCGTGGCTTATATCTACCTTAGTTTGGGGGCAAAGTCTTTCAAAAACCTACTTTACCGACATATTTTTGTGATGTCACTATCTGCTCAAATCCATTCCGACCCCAACCACGTCCCGATGGCACGTGCAGCGAGCCCGAAGAATTACTGCACATAGCAGTAGTACTACGAGCTGTCTGATTTAAAAAGATTGGACCCAGCAGAATTGAAGTCTTCAGTAACTGCCGGAGTTGACACTTGGTCTCTCTGAGGGAGATGCATCCAGCATCCAAGGATAACAAGCGATGTAGGATCATTAGCTTCTACGATACGCAATTTGGACTTTGAACAGTTCTTACAACTCTACCTTCTTGGCACTCTGAAAGCGCTCTGCAATTTCATCCTCATCATTTATGCTTCACGATAAAACTATGGTTCTATCTATCTATGAAATATCACAGAAGCATACTAGTACAATAACTTTATTATAATCGGTCATCGTGTTGACAGGAACATTCCAACACTCTTGCTCTCTCTGTGCCATACTCTCTTGAGAGAGTTTGTTGGGTGGTCCTTCCAAGAATTAGCTATGACTCTCTACCGCCTACTACTACGTGGCTTGTGGCACGGCATCAGCCAGTCATCAACCATATCTTTGCTATGTGGCAAAACGTCAATGTGGCTCATATGTTTTGCCACGTGGTCTCGCTAAGTTGACGTCACAGACATTCCAAATTATCGTACGATGACAGACGGACCAGAGAATTTACCCTTAGCATCCAATCGTCATTTGGGGAGTTGGAAAAAGTCTCGGGGAGCAGAGCGAAGTGTTTCCAAGGACCCCTCCAACTACCGATACGCCGTTGTTCGAGTAGTCGTTGGCTTCCTAGAGGATAAAAACATACTAGGAAGTATCACTTTAACATGAGCAAGTCCTCCAAGAAAAGACGACAAAAACGAAAAAGAGAGCTGGAAAGGCTTCGGGGTGTCTCCCTTCTAGATGTTGCGTCGCCGCCTGAAATCTCCAATTTGCCCTCTCCATCTCCGGGAATTACCAAACAAGAACCGACCAGTTCTTCAAACAATCTACCGAAACAGTCTAGTACAGTCCAGCGCGTTGATTTTGTATTCCCAAAGGCTTCTGGACGCGGTGCTTTTGCCTTTCAAGAGAAACACACGTTGGTTGATCCGCTGGAGGAATCGAAGAAGCTACCAACCATTGCAGAAGATGGTACTTCAGAATCAAAATCCAATGGGTCTGAGAGTATTGACGATATTCTTTTTCCCAATCGGAAACGAAAATTGGCAGACAAGTTCGAAGCAATCCACGAGGCGGAGCAATCCAAGGCAGTCGCAGTCTCAGAATCATCGAACAACAAGGAGTCTGATACAACAAAAGAATCCAAATCATCCAAAAAGAAAAAGTCCAATAAATCCAACAATGGTGATAACAGTGAATCGAAAGCAACGGTTCCACAAGATCATGCCATCCGTGCCCAAATGGAGTTGGTTCATCGTCAAATATCCGGTCGGTCCGTGGAAGAAGCTGTCAAGGATAAACCTGGACTTCGCCCCAGAGCGAATTCCACAGATGGTGAGCTCAATCTTCCTCAACGTGGACTCTGTGACGAACAAATGGTATTGCAAGCACACAAGTGGAAGGATGAACATGTGTATGTGCATCAGGTGATCCCGCGAGGTTTGTCAAACCTCGGAAACACCTGCTTTCTCAATTCCATCCTGCAATGTCTGGCCTATCTCCCGCCCCTTTTCCAATCACTTGTTTCCATCAATGAATCCATTGCCAAACAGAAACAGAATCACAAGAAGTTGAGTCAAGGTCAAAAAATCACTGCCAGTATGTGTGCCCTGTTTCACAAGGTTCATGGAGTGGGTCGTAGGGGCGACAATGCCATTGCACCAGAAGCCATTGTCAAGGCTCTTCCTACCCTTGCCAGTTGCGGCAGTCGAAATGGATATAAGTTCAGACCTGGTCGGCAAGAAGATGCACACGAGTTTCTTGTTCACCTTTTGGACGCGATGCATGACGGGGAGCTCAGGGCTGCCGGTATCAATCAACACATTAGTGGTTGGCGCGACAGGCTACCAGCCACCAGACTCGATGAGACAACATTTGTCCATCGTATCTTTGGTGGTTACTTTCGGTCACAAGTCAAGTGTCCCTCTTGTAGTTTTCGGAGCAACACATATGATCCTTTCCTAGACCTCTCTCTCGAAGTGAGCAAGAAGTCGTCGAACAGTGTTTTGTATGCCTTGCAAGAGTTCACCAGGAAAGAAAAACTGGATGCTGACAACCAGTGGAAGTGTTCCGGCTGCAAGAAGTATGTTTGTCCAACTAAGCAATTGACCGTGTTCAGACCCCCTTTGTCTCTTTGCATCCAACTGAAGAGATTTGCTTTTGGTGGTGGGTTGAATGGACGAGTGTTTTCCAGTTTCGGTGCTGGTGGTGGATGGAAACAGTATGGAAAAAACAATGCCTCTTTCCGTGGTGGATCCAAAATTACCAAACCGATTGAATTTCCGGCTGATTTGAATGTTCCCTTGAGCGATGGAAGATCGTGTGCGTATTCCTTGACGGGTGTTGTCGTCCATGTCGGGGGGAGTGCTAGTTCTGGTCATTACACTGCATACATTCGAACCCCAGGAAGAAAGGGACAAGCTCAATGGTACCACGCCGATGATTCGTTTGTGGAACCTGTCTCGGAGAAGACAGTTCTACGGCAGAAGGATGCCTACATTCTGTTTTACTGTCGAAAGGAAGTAAAACTGGAATTCCCGCAGCCTCCACCACGTGGGATGTCTGCCGACGAAGCGGTGGAATTTGCCCGTGTCAGGGCTCGGGCTCGAGCAAACAGCAATGCCTCTCACGAAGCAGAAAAAACATCCACAGCAAAGAAGTCCACGGGTTCATCCACGTTGCTCCAGCCGCAGCTATCACCACAATCAACAGGTGGAAGTGTTACCCTTACCAAGACCACAGTTCATCCTCTTGCTGATATGTGGAACAAAACAATGGCTGCTCAGTTCAAAAACAAAGAAGAGATGCCTCCAACACCACCGGCTAAGGAATCAGATGTTGTAAATTCCGATGAAAGTGACTCGGAATCCGAATCTAGTGAGCAAGCGTCCACTAGTGGTTCAAAAGAGCAAGAACAAGATACAGCCACAAAAAGTGCACCTCTGTCTCCTCAGGCTGGTCAGGAAGACGCCAGAGACGGTTCTTCTGACGATTCTGGATCCGAGAGCTCGGGTGCAGAGAATAATGCCACCAAACCCCTCGAGAATGGCGATGCAAATGCATCCCCGTCCAGTGCGAAATC
Source organism: Nitzschia sp. Nitz4 (assembly GCA_013372465.1). Lineage (NCBI taxonomy): Eukaryota > Bacillariophyta > Bacillariophyceae > Bacillariales > Bacillariaceae > Nitzschia > Nitzschia sp. Nitz4. The sequence goes on along the minus strand of WXVQ01000030.1, from coordinate 112,260 downwards.
AAAAAGTAATGGTGTGTCCAACGACTTAGGGGACACCAAGAAGCCAACTGAGAAGACTCGAGTGGTTATGGGCAGCTCCGACTCACGGGGTACGGTAAAGGTGATGCTTGGCCCTCGCAAACGGAAACCTTGGATGTCAAAGTTTGCCAAGGGCGATGCAAAGGGGGCAGGATTCCAACTGCTTGGAAACTTGGGAGTATCCCGCTGGGACGACGGGGACGACTCTTTGCCAAAGGCACAAGCGGCTCCAAAGGAAGAGGAAAGATCTAAAATTGTGAAGAATATGGAGAAATCGGAAAAGTCTCGCAAACGCAAGATGCACCTCGATAGATGGGATGCTTTATTGGACCAAGGAAAGGTACGAACTACTGCTTGTGTTGTCGCTCGATCCAAAGACTTGCTCCTTACAAACTGTAACTATGCCATGTTTCCCCAGACTAAGAAGGTCAAGAAGGAACAGTCACCCGTTGCATCCACTGGGAGCCAAGAGCCAAAGAAAAATATGTTCCAAAGACTTCAAAGTGGAATCCAGAAAATGAACCGAGGGAAAGCCAAGGGCATGTTCCGCCGGGACAAAGATGGAAAGGGTGGCAAACGACGGAAGCGATAAATAGTAGTATATCTACTGAACGCGTTCTACCTTAACAGTTCCTTTTGATGCACTGGCAAGAGAAATGCTGTAGTTTCCCAAGTTACCTTCATGAAACGTAGACACTATCATCGAATATGTCCCTCGTGCAACTTTTGTCCTTTCTGTGACTGTAAATCCGTGCCTGTAATTGCCGGAGTCCAATACTGGAGTGCCGTATCTCTTCGTGTTGACAGGCAAACTTTCTGCCGAGGCTTTGTCGGGTACACAAATCAGGATGATGTTTACTAATAAAGAGGGGTGAGGAAAGTATGTTTGCGACGGCAATCCCAACGTGGAAAACTCGTACCTGCAAGGCTTTTCACCGTACTGCAGCGCAGTTGTATTGTCTCGTTGTCCGAAAGTTGTACCATGTACATCGGGTTCTGGAAATATAGCTTCTTCCCGATAGGACCAGCCGCATTCTCTTCAGTCCAGCTGCCCTGCAATACTATCTCGTATGACAGATCTTTCTGTGGAGCACCAAGAGAAAACCGTTCGGTACAAAAGCATGAAAGCGTGTAGCCCAGATCTTGACTCTTTTGATGCTGTGACAGCACCAACGAAATATATTTGTCTTTGGGTCCACTAATCTCATAGCGAACAAGTACGTGGGGGTTGTTAGTATAAGCTCCATTTACTAAGGAGTTCCGCCCATGAGGGTACCAAATCTTTTCCTTCTTTTCATTGTTCCTGAGCATGTGCACTGTCAGGAAGTCGTCAACTGAGGTCCCTTCTTGTTCCTGTTTCGTGACGTGACGAGATATAAGAACCCAGAAAGGGGCCTGCTTTGAGATTGCCTCATCGCTCAATGTGACCACGTATTGAGGGTTTTCCCCGACATTGAAGGTGTCATTGACAGGTCCTTGATCACCGGGCCAGAACTTGTGTGTTTGGGTGGAATACGAAAACAAGGCGGGGTTCCACGAGAGCTGGATCTCTTGAAAATACAAAAGAACATCATCCCAGCAAATCCAGAACACTCCATCATCACGCTGTAATGCTGCTACAGGATCATAGCCAAGTTCTTCCCGTAGAGTTTGGTTGCGCCAACTAACCTTGTCTTGAGATGAGTATTTGCCTTTCCAACTAGTTGACGCCCATGGATTTTTTAGCTGCAACATGCGAACGCCAGCACTAGTTTGCACCACTTCCAGAACAGCATACGCATGCCCGGTGACAAGTCCCAACTTCTCGGCTGTTTCTTCCGATATTTCCCGCGTCATAGAGACGGTGATAAGACAATCACCAAAAGAGTTGGCGCTGAACAATCTATCCCAGGCCCTCTCAGGAGGTGTCTCGAAGTCTCGGACCTTCTCTGGGTTCTTGGGAAAGAAAATTCGTTCTGGAATCCATCCCGTCAAGCTGAACAGATCCACCCCACTATTTGACCCTGGAAAATCATAGCCGCCACATAGTTTCATGTATGCCTTTTCAATGATACTGACCCATAATTCCAGCTGTTCTTTGCTACTAGAACTGCTTGAACAGAGCAAATTTGAATGCTCGTCGATCGGCAAGCGATCGTCAACTACCACTTGACGTGCCACACCGTTCAGCCAAAGCTTCACCATGTATTTTCCCTCTGGATTGTAAATAGGAATCCCATTCCTATCTTGAGGGTAAATGATGGAAGTGATAAGCCGCTTTCGGAAACGGTTTTCGAAAGAGGCACAGATGCACAAGCTAGCAATGAAGCTACAATCCGTCACGTATCGTTGACGAATTGTTCCAGGATGAAGGCTGCGTATCATGACTGGAGGTGCCTGTCTGGATCCCATTCGCTTGCGCATTTGGACAATCTCGTTGGGTCGCGCCCACTTCTGAAACTTCCTCAGTTGCTTCTCAGAAAGTTGCAAATCGCCTTTGGGGTCAGTGTATAACTTGTTTGATCGACCATTTCCTTGTTGTACTTGATGAGAGAGCTGCAATGCCTCTTCGTCGGACCATGGCAGGAACAAACCCGAAGCGATTAATGACGAGCGCTTTAACACATCGACCTCAGCCGCCGACAAACTACCTGCGACTGATCGAAGATCATCTCCAGATTTATCTTGGCGGACGACGTGTCTCTTTGGGTGCTTGATCTGCTCGATCCTATCCATTACCCCTTCCAGTCTTCTCGCAAGTAGAGGTGCCACCGATTTGGATTGTCCTGCTGGGATTGTCTCGCACAATTTAATCGCTCCCAAGTAAAGCTCTGCAGCTTTCATGTACACGGGTAGAGCTTTCTGGGAATTTCCCGTTTCATCGAGATCAACAGCATTGGCAAGTTTGTTGTTGGCTTGACCTGCCTGACGGTTGAGCTCTGTTACTGACGATGATTGTTTGGGGTTGTTGTTTTCTTGGGCATTTTCCATGTTGTCCTGAAAAAAGGACGGGGCTGAGATATGACTTAGCGGAGATCGAGGATCTGTTGGAAAGGCAGAGGGATGCATGCTGCTGTCGTCGAAGTAAAGCGTGGAGGCCTTCTCAGTGTAGAATTGGACCTTGCTTTCGAGAAGATTTCGCGTGTTTGCATCTTCCTGAGGAGTCCGGGAAAGGAGCTGGCGCATCAAGTAAACGGCTTCGTAATATTTAGTGGACGCTTCAATCCGGTTTTGTCCGGACTTCTCAAGTTTTGTTGCAGTTTCTAGAATTGTAAAAACATCATCAAGCAAGCTCATCCTGAAAGAGGTCCTTGGTTGTTCCAATCCTCCAATGGACAAGTCGTTAAGACTCTGATCGCCAACAAAAAACAATGAAATGCATGGACGTCACAGCGAGTCCTGAAATCGATCCACGATTCAAGAATATCGCCAATGACTTCTTCGACTGTGCCGAACGGAACAACGGCTGTCGTGAGGCCTGTGAGGAACGCTCCAGTCAAGACCCAGCGATTGAGATGTCTGCAAACCATTTCAAAGAAATGTCCGAACCATCAAACCAGTCTTCCCTAGAAGCTGGTAGGAATCATCGTGGGTATGATCATGCCATTTTGCTAAGAGTGGCACCGCAAAAGAACTGCAGGAAAACCGGTAGTTCACGTTATAATTTTATACAATATAAAGATCAAGAAGTAAAAAACAACTCTAGCGATAGTCATCCCTTCCCGAAGGAGGAACTAAAGCAGATGACCGAATCTGTAAAGCCAGTTCATCAACTACAGCACTACGTCGTTCTCTCCTTCGCTCTGGTCGTTCCAGCGACAAAGTCTCGGGAGTGGACCCGTCATCAGGAGAATGGTGTTCCTCCTCCTCGACTGCCAAGAAACTGCTAGTCATCGATGACGAAGCCACCGAATGTCCACCCATGTCATGGTAGCATCGATCGCACACTCGTACCGGGACCGTTAGTCCAATTGAGGGGATAGGAATGCGGTTTTTTGCACAAGGGTCACAAACAAGTCCTCCACATGATCGACAGTTGTGCTTGTCCCTGGCCTCTTGGGCTTCGCTATCTGAGGTGCTAGCCCAGGTAAAACGATTTGCACAGCAACAGCACGTATCATCCTCATTGAAAGCAGTCCATCGAGGAGGTCTCTCGGGTGCTGATCTCGCTGTCTGAACTTCTACAAGGGCTTCAAAGTAGCCCTTCGTGCCATGGTTGCTGAGCATGTTTCCCGCCATACTGATTCTGCGTAGCTCTCTGAATGCTTTCGGAACGTAGGCTGCCTTGTAGACACCATAATGTGAATAAACATGGGCAATCTTGCCTGGCACGAACATCCGAGGGAGTGGCGTCTCATCGATGACGACAGCATTAGTCCCACTATCTTCGTTGACCTTCTCTTTGATATCTGCACCTTGCATTTGCTCCGAAGCGATTGACCAACTGTCACTCACACCACTGTGTTCATTTTCTGGTGAATGTGGATCACTAAATAGCTCTGTTGTCACTGTACCAACTTCTTCGTCGTCACTTTCCATCAGTTTCTCGTCAGTTTCGAAGAATTCGTCTCCGTCAATCACTGTCCCGGCAACCTTGTCGTCGAAGCCACCTAGGAAAGAGAGAATAGTGTGCTTGTCTGTTTCAACGACGACGCTTTCTGTGTGTTGAGGTTCGCAACTAACATCAGAGTCACCCAAACTGGTGTTAAGACTTTGGGAAACAGAAGGTGAAGCACTTGAAACAAAGAACCGTTCACCCCAGTCGCCGTGGGAGTTGGGACTTCCAGTGTCAGAGTAGTCGTCTTTCTTTTCTGTGGTCTCATCTTTCTCTCGGTCGCGAACATCTCCAACTTTTGTGGAAAGCAGCACTTCTTTGCCCTTTTCGTATTGCTTCTTACAATACTTCTTTATGGAAGCAGAAGAAGTTGCTGCTGCGAGTGTGAAGTTGTGGCGCAATCGCGGTGCCCATGCAGCCCTGGCACGCTCACTGACAGCCCTCAAGTCTTGCTCAATATGCTTTTTGACCCAAGTCTCGCGGATGTACAATAGGTGTTTCAACAGTGCTCTGCAGCTAGTAGGGGTCAAACGTGGAATGACATCGTCATGAAGAACGACTGTCGTAACAAAACCTTCAACAGACGAAGCAAGTGATGCGTCCATGCATGATGGTGTGCCATAGGCATACACCCGAACGAGTGAATTCTCATCTGGGCCACCCATATTTCCAAGATTCTTCCCCATAGAGAGATTTTCATGTCGTTCCAGGTGCCGCACTAGGAGAACTCCCACCATGGCTGCAACACCTCCACCCAAACTGTGTCCTGTTACTCGAATGCGATATCCCTGTTGGACAAAATATACAATGGAGTCAACATGTTCTCGAAACAAATTCACAGCAGCAGAAGCCATGCCATGTAGTGCCAGTCCTTGTCCACGAAATACATCTGTCCACTCATCGTCATTTTCTCCACCCACGTCTTGGTCTGGAAATGGAACAGGGACTTGGCGAATATCCGTGACTACATCATTGATGGTAGCTGTTCCCCTGATCGACAAACAAGCAACCTTATGTTCATGGTGCAAAAACAGAGCGGAGGCAGGACGATCCGTGACTTTTTCAGAGTCCCGGTCTTGTTCCAAAAACGCATACACCAATCGCCAACCTTGTTGTGCCGCCAACAGTTGCATATCTACTTCTTTCTCTGCATAGATAAAATTGAGAGCAATTGGTGCATAGAAAATGAGAGATGCAACCACTGCATCCGGAATATGATCACAAACTGGCTCAAATCCTGGGTGATTGGTGGGAGACTGCAGGTTGTCCAGATTTCGAGGGTCGTTTCCTCCTGTCTCGAAGGTCTCATTGAGCTGTTCCATTGTCGAGACTTCTGGATTGTACGTGTCTGTATGATCGAGAATAGGATTGTTGTGGAAAGATAGTGCCGATTCCGCGAAATTGTCAATGACTGCAGGTACAGTGGTTCTAACGTTCGCATTGAAGCCCCCTGAAGTCACTAGAGTATTTTGAATCACGTGAGATCGCTGTGACGATGATCGAAGTGAATGGATAACTTCTTCACGGTCAGGGTAGAGGCCTCGCATGGCTCGGTGTTGTGCGAGAGCATAGAAAATGGCTGCACTTAGTTCGTGAACACTCAAGGGCCAGGATGCTTTGTTAATTCCCAACGCCCGCTGGAGCAAATCGGCGGCTGCAAGAAACTCTTGGCGCAACATGATACCGTAGATACCATTCAACCCGTGCTTTCGAAGAACGTCAACTGTTTCTACCGCGACAGTAGCCTGTGCTCCAAGCGGAATGGCCTTGGCCATGACAATGGCTGCTCGCGTAATTCTCATGGCGATTTCCGAAGCAGAATCCAAGCCCATTTCAAAATACGGTGTCAGATTACCATCTGCATAATCACGACAACGCGCTAATCGCCACGCCACCCTCTCTGCGAGAGTTTGTTCCGTGAGTACTCTCTTGCAATTGTCACAAACACGCTCGGGTACTTCGGGATCGTATCCGAATTGAGGCAGCGGATGAGTCGAAGAGGAATGTGACTGACAGAAACTGTATCCGCACATGCGGCAGTGGTGCCGTAAGCGTGTAGGACCAAATGTTTGTTTGCAAGCATGACAGACATCTGTTTTGCGCCATGTGGGACGAGGTATTGGGTTTGGAACCAACGCCCTCGCTCTCTCAAAATCTGAATCTTCATCATTGTCAACAGCTATGATCGTTGGGTCTTCTCCACCTTCTTGACTACTTTCATTTGGCAAATACGTACGCCATTCTTTCACAAGTTGCCGATCAATCCAACTCAGGCTGGAGAAGTGTGGCAATTTGCCATCGTTCAGGAGCGGAGAGCCGGTGGATTGGTATATTCCTCCGGTATTGTTTCCTAGATCACTGTACTTGCGTTGCCATCGACCCTTGGAATAGGACAACCTGGCGGTGTAGCAAATTCTCCGACAAGAGGAGGATAGCAATTCTCTGGCAGCAGCCGGCAATACTTGAGAGGAAATCTCTTTCCAACTAGGAGATGGTTGGGTATGCCCCACAGTTTCTGGAGGAGAAAAAAACTTGGGATGAGTCACACTGGTGGCTACAATGGTTCCAGGACCTTCTAGAAGGGGTAGCGGCGATTGGATCTGCGAGGGAACGGATTCTTGCGGGACACTGGGCGCAATCGGAGGTTGCATGGCGTGTGATTCTGTGATCGGGTTTGAAGAATTCGTTGGTTCTGTCTCGAACCAAGAACTCGGCGGAGGCACAAAGGCCGGGGCCGTTGCTGTTTCATTCTTTTGCATGTGAAAGTGTGTGGATGAAGGTTATTATTGAAGAGAGCAAGCTTTCCAGCTCCACAACATGCCGCCGCAACCGAAAATCTGCTTTGCCACGTTCCTTGTTGTCAAGAATGTTGGTGGTTTCTGGCTTCACATGGGATTCCTGTTTGGATCGTCAACGAATACGCTTGGCGAAGTATTTAGCCAATCAGAATTGGCGGAGGAGTTCTGCTGACGTGACGTCACAGGTGAGCAGTGGGACTCACGACGAGAATGGTCTGTCGGCCATCCCGTGATGCTTCTTTGCCCACCAAGCAACTTCCAAAGGAAGGTGGGGAACCCAATCTAGGTAGCAATTTGTGATCATCACAAGATTTTTCTCCAACCCAAATCCATCAAGAAGACCATGCATCGGGTTTTGCCATTGCGTGGGAGACATTTTCCCTCCAGACACATCAGAGCCAGATGTCTCCACAGATTAGCGTTGGCACCAAGTAGTCTGGAGAGAACACAGAGAACGTTGCTTCCTGCAATCCAATCCATTCGACCAACACTCCCCTTGGGTTCGACCGACACAAGCCTGCTAATTGGACAGTTTCGTCACTTTTCTACTGGAGACAGCAGCAATAGCACGGAAGAGCTTCAGCAAGATTTGTCAGCTACACCCAAGGTTCCATTGATTCCCGTTGTCGATGACGATGAAGATGATTTCGTGTCGGATGAACTTCGCTACAATTTTCGGGGAAAATTGAACAATTGGTACAAAGCCAACTTTGATGTTTCTATCAAGGACTGTTTTGACTGTAAACTTCTTGAAACCTCGCTGGTAGACAGATCGGCCCCTTCCCAACAACTCTGGACTGCCTCGTTCACTTGTCCCATTACAGGTCATGTTTCGCAAGCTTCCTTTCTGCCAGGGGCTCCCTTTGCCCAAACGCACGACCGGCGTACCTATTTTCCTACGAAAAAGTTGGCCAACCAATCGGCGGCCATGAATGCCTTGCACTGTCATTGTCCTGATATTGCACAACAGCCTCCATCGGGTGAACCTCTTGATCCATTCCGGTTTGGTGCCATTATCGCAAAGAGTCAACTGCAACTCTGGTACATGCAACATCACAAGGTTGTGTTCGATGACAATCTTGTCGTCGAGACTGAGACCATGATTTCCAAAGGAAAGCAAAAGGGAGGCACTTGGTGGACTGCTTGTTTCCGTTGCCCTGTCACTGGAACTCGTTTCCCTGCCATGGAGCTTTTTGACTACGAACAGCGCATGCAGGAAGAGGGGCGATTTTGGTACCGTAGAAAGGGTGATGCTATCCACGCAGCACTGGCTCGCGCCATGGTGGCTAAGCATGATACTGTGGATAGTCTCTCGGAAGAAGAACTAATGGGTTACTGCACCAACCAAAGTCAGGCTGTCCAGCTCTTGAGTGAATGGTTCCAAAAGCGTCATCACACAGAAATTACCAAGGATAACTTTGTGGCAAGCATGGGAAGTTGGAAGGGTTCTGGTGGAAACAGGTGGACGGCATCCTTCATTTGCCCACTCACAGGCAATCGCTATGACTCGGGTGCGCTACGAAAGGTTGACGTAGCCTTGACCGATGGTGGGACTCACTGGTATGCACGAAAGGATGATGCGATCATCGCGGCTGCGTTGCGGGCTTACGATGTTATGCAGTTTGAATTAAATCAAAAGGCCGAGCCTCGTTTCTGTACAGATCATCCGTCGACATTTCACGAAGGAGTTACCAAGACGGTGGATGGAGAGGCCCCAGAAGAAGATCCTCAAATTGGACTGGACAATTCGGAAGATGTGTTCTCCCTCGGCAAGTCTCAAGGAAGAAAACATGATGTAGAAACTCTCTTTTCCAACGAACTGGAGGGGGATTCCTCGTTTGGGCTTCTGAAAAAGAGCAGTTTCTTTGACCTTCCCACGGAACCTGCAAGCGCTGTCACTCCTACTTCGGAGGCTAGTTGGGAAACTGAATCATCGTACTCTGCTGAAGAGTCAGCAGACGAATTGGACGAGGATGATGAAGACAACTTTGTCATTCAATTCATCCCGCAACGTGTTGGTAAGCAATCGCAAGATACATCTGTAGCTCCAACTGCTCTTGACATTGTGGCGCAAACGTGGATCGAGAAGGGGCGACCATTAACGGCATCGAGTAGCCCCAGTGCGAGCGAAAAGAACACATGTCCCCAACAAGAACGTCAAAACGCAATTGACAGGGCATTGACGTGGGTGGAACACCAACGGGACATGAACCCAAGCAAGAAGCAAAGCAGGACGCTTTTCGATGATCGACGTAACGCCACAAGACTGACCATTGGTAAAATGTTGTTGGAGGCCCTAGCCACTTCGCATCAGCGAGTTCCTGCCGAAAGGGATACCCACGGCGTAGAAAAGGCTGCAAAGCAAATTCTTGACCTTCTGTGGGCTTCTCCTTCTACAGCTCCCGATTCTGATTGTTATGCATCCTATATCAATTGTTTGGAAGGCAGCCCCACCCGAGTAACCGCAAAAGCTACCAAAATTTGGAACGCCATGACCAAGACTCAAGAATATGACGGTCGATTTCTCCCAGCACCCACCACGGCTGTGTTCAATAGTGTTATCCGTCGAAGAGCCGAAGCTGGAGTGAAAACACCCTTGTCTGACTTGGAAGGGAGGAATCCCAACAGGGAGTCCTTCCTTGCATGTCTCTCTGCCATTGCACATGCTTCAGGAAGTACTGGTTCTGGGTTTGATACGCAATACATTCTAGACTGCCTCCAAGCCATGAAAACTACCGAGACAGAAACCCCTCTGGAACATGACATTGATGTGTACAATGCACCTATGCGCTGGTCCGGAGGAACTTTCGGTGCTCACACGCGGCCATACAGTCGATGTATCCCGTGGGATGACTTGACAACACGTTTTCTTGCTGACCAGGACAAGGCTCTTCATTTTAGCGAACAAGACCCCCTTGTTCGTGAAGCGTATGCATTGGACAACTGGCTGGATGCCATTGACAACAACGCGTTTGGTGCAAACATTAAGGCAAACATTGAAACTTACGAAAGTGTGATTCAAGCATGGATTCGAACTGGAACATTGGAGGGTATTCAGAAAGCAGAGGATGTTCTCAAGAGAGTTCTGAGCTCTGATTCCGTCACCTTGAGACTGCAAACATTTCATCCGTTGCTAGTGGCTTCTGCATATCTTGGGGACACACAGCGGGTTGAATCCTTGGTACGAGTCATGGCAGATGCCGGTATTTCCACTGACGACAGTCGTATTCAGTTGATTCCCCTTCTGGCGCGTGCATCGAGGAAGTCAACCAAGAATGTTGATGGTACCGATAACCTTGAATTGATCCAGTCTATCATCGAGTCATACAAGGAGCAACCAGGTCAATTCGTGGATGCCAAAGTTTTCGCCCTTTCGATAGAGGCCCTCTGCAAATGTGGATTGCAAAACCCAACAAGCCGGGACGATTACGTGTTTGGTATCATGAAGGCTGTGGAGGCCTTTGATGACTTTGCTTTGTACATCTATAAGAATACACATGATGACTCGAGACAACTTCAACATCTGGCAGCAAATGCGGCAATCGTTTACAGTCAGGCATTTGCATCGCTTCGGGATTTGGACACAGATGGCAAGAATTCCAGAGAAATCTGGAACTGGGCTGATAAGATTATTCGCCGAACAGACGAGTATCGTATCCTGCAGAGAACACTTGCCAGTGCTTCCACGTCTAACGTGTCGTCTGAACCTGTCATGTTCGACGATGGCTTTGATTATCGATATGAGGCAGTGTTACGAAACCCTAGACTGTCAAGCTGGTCCGATTTCTACACTCTACTGATAAAGACAATGGCAGACGAAGCCGTGAGCTCGGAAGGAAGGGCAGCAGAATGTGTGCGATTATGTTTGCAAATCGCAGAGTTCATGCGAGAGGGAGCTGAGCGAGATTTCGAGACTGATAGCCACGCCTACCGCGACGTAGCAGCTGCTTTGGATGGCCTGGCCATGGGTGGCCCTCTGTTGAGTCAGGTTAAGGAAGAGCTGGCTGCAGTGCTGGGTCAGCATCATACCAGCCGATCAAAAAGACAACAACCTGTGAAGCACGCACACGCAAATGCTTCGGTAGCTAAGAAGGACTTCAACAGAAGAAGGAGGAAACGATCATCGTCTGATCAGAAACACCAACAGCAACGACCTCGCAACAATCAAGGCAGGAGGAAACGAATGAACTCGACAGCGTAGAACAAGTCGCTACATATCTACTGCCAAATATAGCGCTCGCATTATTTCTGAACAACAATAGATCATCGTAAAGTAGTTGTGTGAGGGATACAAGATACAATACCCAGGTACTCGTACTGCTCTATTGCTAGTACTAGTAGTCGGTTTTGATTTATTTGATCTGTTGGTTCTATGCTAACGGATTATTATTGGGTATGGCATTGCTTTTTCCCACTACGACTAGATTTGCCTAGTAGTAATTATAGGCAACAACTACCACCAATAACCGCAATTAAACGTCAGAAGTGTTCTTCAGTGCGTAGTCAACAGAGCACGTTCTGGCCATCGCTCGTTCGTCTTCTTGCAAGCTTGCTGTACGAGTACTCACACAAAAAACAGACAACTGGGCAACGTTTGGACCCTGTTTCATTGCCTCGTTTCTCTCCGGAAGACCAACTCCACACCTCCCAGATTGTGCAACGTATAGAGCTTGCAAACTCGACCCTTAGACAGATGTCCACTATGGCACAGCTACCGAGTCACAGCAACAACATTGATGAAGAACTCCAACGAATTCGCCTAGCTTTGGATGCCGTGTTTTCGACTCAGCCCAATGGTCCCAGCAATCTACAGGACAATTCTTCTCAGTGGTTCCAGCAACGACAGCTTGCCGACAGGTATCTGACTAGTTTCCAAGCGACGGAAGTGTCTTGGATGGTTTGTGATCGTCTCCTCCAATCAGCGGGACCAGAGGACATGGTTCAACAGCAACAGCGAAGATTCTTCGCCGCTCAGACTCTACACACCAAATGCCGAGCCGATGCCTATCAGCTCCCCGCCGCATCGCTAGCATCTCTCAGAGATTCTCTTTTGGCTCATCTAAGAAGATACGGCTCACAGGGAGATGTAGCACTTTTGCATCGACTGGCCATGTGCATATCTGCACTAGCCGTTCAGATGGGTTGGACCACTATCGTTAGTGACTTGTTGGGGTCTTCACAAGACAGAAATATCAGTCTGCAGGTGTTGAATGTATTGCCTGAAGAATGCGCCTCAGATCGCCTCATCTTGGTGGATGAGAACGTGCGATATTACATGAGAGATCAGCTCGTCTCGAACGCAGGCCAAGTCTTTGATTTCCTTAGTACATGCGGTGGCTCTGAGCAACAAAAGCTGAATGTATTTCATTGTTGGGTGCGTTATGTTCCCATCCCTCCTGATGTCCTTCTTGCGACCCCATTGTTGCACCAAGCAGTCAAAGCCCTCACCAATCACGACACTTTGGAGGAAGCGACTGATGTCATGGTGGAAATCCTTCGAATGTACCCAAGTATTAACCCTCGAAACCACGGCTTGGTCCACAATATGATTCCCATGATGTCACAGTTGCCTTTTGATCAAGCTCTCAAATCGGAGGATGAGGACGTTCTCCGGGCGTATTGTAGAATCATCACAGAGATGGGGGAGTCGTATATGAGTCTGATTCTGTCTGTTCATCCGAATGATGCCATTCAGCTTGTTGAATGGGTTGTTCGCTGCTCTGGGATCAAAGAAAAAGAAGTCGCCAATATCACCCTTCACTTCTGGTATCGCATGGTCGTGGAATTGGAAGGAATCGAGCCGTATGAATTCCGACAAGAACTTGTCGATCGGTACACTCCCCATTTGATGCAGCTGATTGATATTTGTGCCTCCAGTCTGATGCGTTATCCTGACAACTTCGATGAACTTCCTGAGGATCAAGTAGACGACATTCACCGCGACCGGTACTACGTTTCGGAAACTGTGGAAGATTGTTGCCGTCTACTGGGTGGACACACTGTTCTCCAGCGTCTGGGGGGCATTCTGCGGAATGAGTGTCAGCATGCTCAAGGGAACTCTCAAGCGGGATGGCATGGGATTGAATCATGCCTTATGTGTATTCAAGCTATCTTCCGTTTTGTCCCGTGTGATGAAAGCGAGGTACTCCCATTCTGCTTTGAATTGATTCCTCGTTTGCCCTTGGAAGTGAATCCGCTCCGCTTCACCGCAAGTAAGATTGTTGGAAAATATGCTTCTTGGTTGGCTCTACATCCACAGCACTTGCAGCCATTGCTGCCTTTGCTCGCACATGGGCTTACGATTCCACTTGTTGCACCGGCTGCAGCCATTGCCATCAAGGAGCTTTGCTTTTGTTCCAACAGAGAGATGTCGATGGGCGAGCCTGTATTGCATCTCTACAATGAAATCAGTGCCCAGCCTGGAAGGCTGGCTCTGAAGGATGAGCTAGAAGTTTTGGAAGGTGTGTGTCGTGCAGTGTCTCGACAACTCACCGACACTCCACAAGATCCGTCTGGTTTGGTCCAAAGGCTGGTTCAGCCCATTGGAAACCGTTTTGCTTCTGCTGTGGCGACTCCCACCACCAACCCAAAGCAACACATTATCCCTGAGATAGATCGATTGACTGTCTTGGTGCGAATCTTGCGGGCGCCTCCAAATGCACCGTCTCATCCTATTGTAGACATCGTGTCATCCAGTTGGACCCTCCTCGAGACAGCGCTGACACGATTCCCTCAAGACGCACACCTTGCGGAGAAGATATGCCGATTGCACAAGCATGCATTGCGAGCATGTGGTGCAGCTGCGTACGCACCCATGGTTGATGCCTTGATGGAACAACTGGTGCGAAGCTACCAGCAAACCCGATTAAGTTCGTTTCTATACGCCGCCAGTATTTGCGTGACGGAATATGGTATGGACCCAAGATACGCACCAAAGCTGTTTGCGATGATTGATGCATTGGCGAATACGTCGTTCTCTTTCCTACAAAGTTTGGATGATCTGGTCCGACATCCAGATGTGGTGGAAGAGCTATTTTATTTGATGGGACGAATGGTGTCTCATTGTCCCAAGCCGTTGGTGACTAGTCCACTTCTCCCTTTGCTGATGCAGTGCGCCATTGTGGGAATGCAACTGGATCATCGGGATGCCAGCAAGGGGACCATGAATTTCCTGGAACATGCCATTACCTACGGATTGTCCCTTCGGGAAAAGGACGAACCGGAGGCTCAGCAAGCTCTGGAGCGCGTGATTTGGAATGAAGGAAAGGGGGTGACACAAAACCTAATGAGGTCTTTGATGGGGGATCTTCCAGCACACAACATTGATACAGGTCACGGTTCCATAACAGGGATTCTTTGGAAGATGAACCTGCTGTCTCCACAGGGTGTATCCCAGTGGGTATCGGAATCGATTGCCAACGCCCCAGAAGATGCGAAAGCGCAGTTTTTGGGAGCCTTGGGAGGTGGTCTTGCTCGGGACGACTTTTACCTGGCTGCACGGGCGTTTCGCAGTGCCTGTGAACGGCATCGCAAGTTTCGTGCCGCACCAGGGAACTAAATAATGCAAAACGCGAAGTCCATGAACACGGTTGGTAGTTAGGATTCGTATTAGGAGTAGTACTGCAGTATCACTCACAGAAGAATACTACCGTAGCTAGAGTTGAATTCACCAAACAAGCATGAAGTTATGTTTACCCTACAATACTACTTGAGCTCGACATCACCATCGGCCGCCTCTGGATCATCATGGTAGTCAGTTAGCATTTGTTGCATATCTTCTGGAAGTTCATCCTTGGGAGGTGGTGGGTCGTTGTTGTGATGGTGACCACCACCACCGTGGCCTCCTCCGCCACCGCCCTTTTTACCCATAAAGTTGAGAACCATGGCCGAGACGGAAATGACCAATCCAAGTGTTTGGAATCCATTGAGATGGTGACCAAAGTACCAAATGGAAAAGACAAGAGTAGTGATTTTTCTGGCCAATCCAATGATGGAACATGTGAGAGCACCAAACTTGGAAATGGTGACAAAGATAAAGACTTGTCCGAGCGCTCCACTGAGACCGAGCGCAACGAGAAGGAATCCCATATCGGAACACATTTGCACAAAGACATGTACTTGGTTAAGCACCAAGAGGGAGACACCGGCAAGAATGGTCTTTCCCAACTGAATGTTGTACATGAGATCAAAGGGTTGGACGGAATGGACGGACATGAGCTTGTCTTCGTAAGCCCCTGTGCCTCCATCGAAGCAAAGGGAGATAAAGAGAAGGGCAATTCCAAAGAGCTGTTCCGAGGCGGAATGGTCATCGTTGGAAGACTTTTTGGAATCGCCTCCCCCCATAAAGAGGGCAACTCCAGACACAATCATGGCAACATTGATGTACTTGCGCATATTGTACTTTTTGCCCATGAGTGCACCAATGAGCATGACAGGAACAGGCTTGCAACTCTTGGCCAAGACTTGGATGGGATAAATGACATAACTGAAGAATGACGGTGAGAATGGGACATGTGACCGCACCCCACGAACCAACTAGAGGTGCACGTACCGGAGAGAGCGGACAGAACAAAAGGTACTTCCCATACTGGTGAGTCCCAGAATGGCAAAGCGAGCTGGTGGAATGGTAGTGGGTGTCTCAGCGCGGACATATCGGCCGGCTGCTGCCGTCATGGTGTACAATGACGAGGTGACAAAGAGGAAGGAAAGTTCATGTAGCTTTCTACCTCCACTGGTGGTGTACTCTAGAAGAATACCATAGACAACAAAAGAAGCCATGATACCAACGAAGCAGAGAAAGAGCCAAAACAACTCTGAAGATTTGGAGGAAGAAGCATCGGCAGGCGGTGTTTCCTCAATGAGCTTTTGCATTTCGACAGGATCGGCCGACTTGCGTCTAACGGGTCGGTCATCGTCCACTGGGTGAAGAACGGAATCCAAGCAATCCTCAGTCTCTGCTGACTGCGTATGGTCTTCTAACTCAAGTTGGAAGGAGGCTTGAGGTTCGGTGGAGGGAGACGAGGAGGGTTCCGCCGTTTCAGTTTCAGGCAACAAGACGGCGTCAGCATTTGTTTTGCCACCTGCTTCCACATCCTTTGGAACCTTTTTTGACCTTTTCTTGGATTTGTTGCCAGGATTGGCAGCTCCCCCTGCCGTTATAACCTTCATCTTCTTGTGTGAAACCCAAAGTAGGCTCTTGGTTCCTTTCTTGTGTGGTTATCAAGAGTCTCCCTGTTGCTTCCACCACCAACACCCGTGGATGTGTCTTTTTTGCGAGAGACCAATTCCACTCCTATGGGAGTGACTCGTAGGAGTCAACTGGGGATCCTTGAGACTCCCACCGACCTCCACCCAACAGTCCCGCCTCACACATCTTTCGTGACACACTGGCCCTCCCAACGTTACACAACATATTAATACCGGTAATTTGAACTACTGCTTGCACATCATCCATCATCACAAAAACCTTGCGAGAACACAACGAGAGCAGCTCCTTGACAAACTTTGATTACAGCGGCAGTGAACGAGAATATACTAGGCAACAATACTCAACCAGTACGATTACCATGACAACCTTGATGAATGCTACCAATACTAAAACTCCATCGGGCCGTCGTTTGTCCAGGGAAGAAATGCTTCGACGATGGCAGGAGGAGCGACGAAACGACAAAACCAAAACTTCCACCCGGAACAATCGTAAGAAGAGTACTGTATCCATGCCTCTACCGCCACCCACCGATATTACTAACAAGAACAACAACAATATCAAACGGGTTAAAGTGAGAGTCCGACCCAACAGTACTTCCAATACTCCGACGTCCGATCGATTGTACCAACAAGGAACCGTTGCTTCTCGTCTCAAGAGCAAACCTCCTGTACCAGAGAGAAAGAGTCTTCCCAATGTCCTCACGAGCCATTCGCTGCCTCCTACCACTCCTTCATCCATCACTATTGTAGTAGATTCACAACCCAGAGGATCACTCTCGCCCTTGTCTTGTGCGGTTCCATCGCCCAAGACGAATCGCTTTCCTCGCCAGGATTCCACTTTCTCACCCGATCCCATGGATTCATTCGACAAGGAAAATATTCCTTTTTCAGATGATGAACAATCTTCCATGGGAATTCTCATGGAGCCTCCAAGCATCCATTGCTCAACTCCTCTCTTGTCAACTACTCCCTTTCGAGAAATCTTCGCCGAGAATTCCGCCAACTCCAATCGTCGGCATTCCCTCTGTCCCGGATACCATCACAACGATCTGGACCCCTCGGACAGTCCTACAGTATCTCCCCAAAAGTCTCGAGCTACAGCCAGGTTGGAGGAAGATCCCAGTAGTCAGCCGACCCAACTCCCCCAAGATGAGGATTCCAGTTCATTTGATTGGCGAAAAAACTTCTCTCCAGAACTCTCCATACCTTCCGTTCCCAAACGAAAGAGGCGTCAAGATGCGTCCCTTCTCTTGTTGCCTCAACCTACTCCACCCAATGATCAGGCGACACCATCCCAAGACAGTTGTCCAGAACCTAGCGGTCAAGCTACTCCTTCACAGCAGATTTCACTAGAGTTGGGTACCCCCGACGAAGCTTCCTTCCCACACCTCAGCTTTGTGTCTGAGCGCAAGGCGCGACGACGAGAGAGTATTATTTGCATGGAAGACTCCTTGTCGCAAGCGTCGGAAGACTTGATCATGGAACACTTGGAAGAAGGCCGCATTTCTCTCGATGATCTTTCTCCTCAAAAGAGTACCACTACGGAAGAACCCATGGACGATGATGCAGAGGATACCCTAGACATCCAACGAGAGGAGAAAGAGGATGAAACCCAGAATCAAGCAACGGAGCTCGATAAAGTTTCCGAGCCCGTCGTGTTTTCTGAGCTATCATCTACAATCTTGGAACAGTCTGTGTTGCTACCCATTCAAGAGCACCGAGATGCTGCTATCGATGAAACAAATTTGCCTGCTGTATGTTCCTCGTGTGCTTCGTGTCAGGCTCAGAAGCTCCAAATACAAGAATTGTATACCAACTGGATGGAGCAACAACAGTGTGCACAAGAAACAGAACGAAGAAACCAAAAACTACAAAACCAACTGTATGCTATTCGAAAAAACTACGAAGGTCGAGTAACCCCTTTCCGGGATGTTTTCGAGGAGGTAAGCATCGTGCTGCTGTAATTGCTCACAGGGTCTACATTGGCAGATTTTACTCACATGTTCTGTTCTTTCTCAAGTTGGTATCGCTGCGCGAGAGAAACAAGAAACTTGTCTTGGAAAACAAACAAACATCGGAGACATTGCAGTCAACAGTGGCGGAGTTGCAGCAACAAATGACGGAGGCTCTCACGATAGCTCTTCGCAAGAATGCCGCACTCGAGCAGAAGCTCAAGGTTTCGGAAGATAGAGTGGCAGAGTTGCTCGAAGAAGAAGATGACTCAGAAGAGTAAGGCCAATGATCTGTCTCAAATGTAGATGAAGACGCAGCCATAAGAGACCACACGGTTCTGTCACGGTTTAAAGAAACGACTGTCCACAATAGCAAAATCGTCGTCGTCAAATGATAGTTGGACATGTTTTTTCATTTCTTGTCGAACTATGGCATCCTCTCGTTCACTGCCTTCCAAGCATTCCGTGATAGCCGCATCTAAATCCTTCTCACTAGGTTCTGTATCAAAGGTAGCTACCACTTCAAAGCAATCTCCCATACTTGGAGTCAAATCCATGAACAAATGCCATGGGCTGCCAATCAAATGGTTAGCAATCAAACAGTAATCATTCCACACAGTACCAGATAAGAAACTCACTTTGGAAATGAACGAACGAGCAGTGCACTTGTTGCAAATGGTGCATGCGGGCGCTCCAACGCTTGATCGACTACCGCATCGATTTCGTCTTCATTCAACTCATCGATGTTGGAGTCGTTGACCGAGTGAATGATTTGAGATGAGTTGCCTGTCATGGGCTCGGTTTCTTCATCGGTGGTATTAGGAACTGGTTCAAGGGAGAAGAGTTGCATATGATAGACAGGCTCCAAGTCAACAGGGAGCTGTTTCACCGGTTCCGTATGGTAGTTGAGTAGCAGTATGGATTGGTCTGATTCATGATCAGCAATGAATCTCTGCATTTGTTGCAGCTTTTCCGTATCATCCGGTCTGGGAGCAACCACAACCAAAAGTTTGTTTCTTTCCCTCGTTGAATACCTAGAAAGCACACTTGAATCTATCCCTCCTTTTGACATGCCTTTTTGTCGGAACCGAACCAATTGCGTGACTTGAGGAAAAACAATTCGAACTCGATGGTTGGAACTTCGCAATCCCTCCGCTAGTGGTTTGACAACCGCTTCGATCACTTCCAGCAATAATTCCATATCAGTCGCAAGGTCAGGATCCCTTATATCCACAAGCATTCGTTTGTTCCCCATCAACATGGCTCCCAATGCGGCTCGTCCTGCATCACACCCCGCTTGCTGGACAGAAGCAGGGGCATTTCCAAAGATTGTAGTTTCATCAAATAATTCATTGGACAAAATAGGGAAATACATGCTTGCATTCGCCTTTGTATCCAGCATTGTTTCTGAATCTTCTTGACGTGTGGCGGATGTAGTAGTAGACAAGCCCAGGTCGGACTTGGATGCATCAATCCTAGATTGTATACATTTTCTTGCCGAACGCAGTGCCTTGACCAAAGCTTGGTTGGTTGCTTGAAGTTGATCAACCTTTTGATGGAGACGATCCAGTTCGGCTTTTTGTTGCCCTACCAACACGGTCAGCAAGGCATTGAGATTGATGAGGTGCTTTTCTCTGGAAGTCTGGTCGGGATCATTTTCTGCGTGAAGTGAATCCTCGGAGTCATTATCGTTGTTGGTAGAAGAATAGCCAGCTGCAAGAGGCCATTGCTTCGAAAGTGTGGGTGCCAGTATTGGCGAGGTGGTGAATACCGCCTTTTGATTTGGACAGGTCTGGAATGAGGAGGTCAGACCATCACCGAAACGAAGGATGAGACGATTCGCTGTGGTAAAGTAAGCCACACTTCCGTAGATATGCCAAGCAATGAGACAAAATACAATCACTTGAGCATGAACTTTCCTCCCGAAAGGAGAAGGCATGGGATGAAGCTTCTGTACTTCTTGGAATTCTACGGTTGCTTACAGTTAGTCACTCGTGCGATCGTTGCAATACGGAAATATCGATGATCTTTCGCAACCTCCTTTGGCCGGGCGTCAGAAGTGGAACAAAGGAATAAGGAATGAGGCCTCGTGATGTTGTTTGTTTCACGCTAAATCCCAACAAGCCGTACTCGTAGACATTATCCATGTTCGTCCAATCTTGACCGTTATATGGACGGCCGATAATTCTTTGCCCTTCGATCCAGCGAAATAAGGAGGAAGTGGCAATCCGTTGCGTAGAATTTGGTTAATTCTTTGGATTCACGGTTAAATTTCAACCCATAACTTTGAGCTCGACATGGATTTCATGCCTCGCAGCACATAAAGGCCACTCTACACCACCGACGTTCACGATCCAGTCTGCTGCTTTTCTCCCATTTTCTCTATGCAAGGTTGAGAGAGGCACCCACAAACAGCTTTCTTTCTTCAGTGTTGCATTCCTCCGGTGCTTTCACCGCCAGATTCTCATGAAGGATGCGCTCCTTGCACTCACAAACAATAGAAGCTACAGTTCCAATCAACAAAAGTGAAATGACCTCGTCGGTAACCATTGGTGCTCTCAACGAAGGCGAGTGCGAAGAGTTACTGTTGACATTGAAAAAGAACTTGCCCGCCATCAAGACGCTCCATTTGAAACAAGAACTCTTCCAAAGTCAAGGATTCCATTCGCCTACAAGAAGAAATTTCCAAGACTTGGTTAAGTGTATTAAGCAAATGGATCATTTGGAGACACTCTCGCTGCATGGCAAGTTGTCCATTGATAACCTACATGATGTAATTGTTCTTGGTCGAGCCATTGCGAGTCATCCCACTCTTCGTCAGTTTGAGCTACAAGAATTTATGATTTATGCAACAGATACTCTCTCAGATATCCCTGTGCTTGAGCCATTGCTGGATTCTGTTCTTACGATCCCATCCCTTGAAACCTTTCGCCTCAAATGTTGGGATTGTTTCAAGCGATGGCAAGGTTGTTGTTTTCGAAGAGACTCCTTGAGGCGATTGGTTCAATCTCCAAACTTGGTGAATTTGACACTTTCGGGAGTAGGACTTGGGGATTGCGACTTTGTGGCCTTGTCTGAAGAGATTGGGCAAAACAAGGTTTCTCGATTACAAGAATTGATTTTGAACGACAATGGGAACACAGACAAGGGAGCAGCAGCCCTGGCAATGCTACTTCAACACAACAAGACAATCACGGTTCTCGAGACACACAACACACATCGTGTTGGTCAGGCTGCCTGTGACAACGTTCTAGAAAGTCTGGAAAGGAATTGTACTCTTCAACGCCTCCAGATAAACATCCCATTCAGTTACCGCGAAGAAGCCAAGTTCTATGTGAGTTTGAACAAAGCGGGGCGTCGCTTCTTGGTCAACCCTGATGTATCTCCTGAGCAAGTAGTTGAAGTGCTCAGTGGCGCCCAGGGCGACGTCGGGATTCTACTCAGGTTACTCCAAGAACACCCTCAAATTTGTCGATGGAAAGATTGAAAGCACACTAGAAGGCTTATACTACACTAAAGTCTGAACATGGAGCCTTCGGAGTTCTCTCAGGGATGAACACGCTTGCCGAGGTTCGGAGTTCTTGCAACTCCCGTCTTAAGAATGCACTTCCTTGCACAATGAATCATTTCACTGCTGCACTTGGAAACCTTGAACCTTTGCGAAATAACAGGCCTCAATAATTTAATAGACGAGACCTTTCACTGCGACGGTCGTCGCAACAAATTTCACAAATCCACGCACACAAAAGAACATCCCATATAGAGCACCCACGGCGTCCATAGCCACCACCTCCGCGGCAGCAGCAGCAACAGAGTGACAATATCATTACTACAGCAATTCCAAGAATGAATCCAACTTCAGCCCCTTCCAACTGATCACTGTTAACTTGAAAGTCCTCAAAATCTTGAAGCGAGTATACGCCGGTTGTTTTCAGACCCCGAAAGCTCCGGTGCCCCTCTGGATCATTCTCGGAGACTTGCAAAGCTTGTGATAGGCCAACGCAAAAGAACATGCAGACTAGGTAGAGTGAAGCTCTCATTGCAGATGTTTGTTTTGCTGTTTCCTCTGGTTTGACACGAAATACGAACAGATAAAAATGAGTTCACTGTTGTCTGGGCTGCCCGAATCCGTTCTGGCCACACTCCGAGATTCGAATTCTCTTCGAGTCACTAGTTTGACCTCATCATTTTTTTTCAGTCATGGCTTACGCTGGCATGGCTAGTCGTGGACAAAAATTTTGGAAATTTGAGGTCGTTGATCCCATATCAACAGAATCCAATGAACGCCAAACCTTTCTAGGAGCCCTGACATTTACGAGGTGATGATACGATAGGTGCCTCAAGTGGAAAACGCTACATGGAGGTAGGAGAAATTAAAGCTATAGAATTTTTCAGTTTCATCTATCTGTTCTGTTGTCTCAAGTACAGGAATTGCTTTAGAATCAAGTTAGCCTCCTCTTTCGTCCTCCAAGATGGAATATTGTGGTAGGTTTCAGATGCTAGATACCAAATGATGGACCAAGGGAAGAGTAGCCAAGATCCAAGCTTTGGCAAACCTTGGCCACCGGAATGGACCAAGAAGATTTTGCGGACGAGCACAATAGCACAGAGCAAAGCCACCGAGTCAGTAAGACCTCACACAGGCATCAACTCGAAGTCGCCAATACGAGCATCGTCACAGCACAGCTCATAGAGACAGATACAACCCAGTATATCGCATATACCACATCGTCCCATTCTACAGAAGCAGTTGCAGATGCAACACAGTAGAAACAGCAGGATCAATAGTGCTGCTAAAGACTGCATGTCTTCATCGCTCAGGTCCAACTCGTATTCCCCAGGAAGACGTCGTGATTGTCCTGAAATTTGTTCATTTGAACCGCCGCCTTCGTGGAGGAATACAATGGTACCAACCAGCAAGATCACAGCCAGTGAAATTCCGTACCCGTACCTGCGAAGCAAGGCAAAAGTTGGCGTCGTAGACTCCTCCCTGTTGGACATTCTGTTGGAAAACTGAAATCACACGCTTTTTCAATAGTATATGCTTCTCACAATAGACCTCACGCCATCGCGACAATTGTCAACCAAAGCGTGCTCAATTGGTGACGATTGTCGACTCCCTTCGGTTGCGTTTGGTAATCTGTGACGTTGTCACACACACAACTAGACTATGTAACTCTGCGCTGAACATGGAACAGCGATTCATCGGCTTCTCTCATCGCGATAGCTATTGATATAAATATAACTGTATGTATATTTCACACATGGAATATCACTATGACGGTTCCCGGGTATCCAACGGCCCTCCGATCGCGAGTTGTCTAATCACGCAAACGAGCGGTTAAATTACGGTCAGCACCTGCCAGAAACGGAACGAGGGGCCCATGGAGCATCCTGTCACAACCATAAAAATTGATCCAGAACGAGCAACCTTTCGTATCACGCTTGTACAACCATGGCAGCGAAAATCAAGGAAAACTCCCCAACTAAGCTAACGCCCACTGAGCGTCTAGCAAGAAAGAGAGCTGCCGCAAGGCTGCGACAGCAACGATGCCGTGCTAGGAAGCGACAGGCTATGTTGGAACAACGAAGAGAGGATTTGGACGTGCCCCGTGGGGGTTCTGGGCAGGACTCGAGGTCGGACATCATGCAAGATGGATCACCTTTTGTTCCTCCCCGACCAACGGAGAGACTTTCTCCCCCAAGTGAGCCTATCTATACCTGTGTGTCCTTCGACTCTCAAAGATCATACGAGGATGCACACAGGGTTGCCCAGGTCACTCCTCCACGTGAATCTCGTTTGAGTTCTCAAATCTTGGTGCCGAAGGAACCAACGTTCCCCAAATCATCTTCGCAAGTGGACGAGGACAAAGAACAAGAACCCAGTGGAGCCTTGGTGGCCGAAGAAGAGGCAGCGATTGCGGCTATGCTTTCCCTAAAGGGAGGCTCCGCTGTTGCAACTCCACCACGGAAGGCGGTGCCCAAGGCAGCCCCTGTGGTATCAAGGCCTGAGACTCCTTCCAAAGTATCGCCTAGGTCTGCCAAGTTCCGATACTACAGAAGTTGGGAGCCTCCTCGACATTATGAGTACTTTGGTTACGGACGGCCGTACTACAATATGGCGACACCTCCAAGACCTCCACCACATTTTAGAGGGTATTACCCAGCCTACAAGGGCTACCCAAGGTATGAATTTGACTGAACCTATTGAGGACTTTGTACAATACCAATCTTGGTAATACATACCAACCCAGTGGGATCATATAGCCAAAGGGGGACAAACACAACACGCGAGTCATACATTTTCTACTTCACTGCAACGCTTCCGCTGGCATTTCCTATTGTTACAACTCCGAATTGTAAACTAGAGGTCTGCTAGATTTCAACTATTGAGTTAATCTTTTTCTAGTATCTCACCATGGAGCGTGTTGAACCGTATGTTGCCGTCTAGAGATTCTTTCACAGTTGATGTCTATGCTGTCTGTCAGAGTAGATTCTGCCTGAGACAACATACTACTACTAGAAAGCTACCTATAGATGAACCAAAAAGGCACGACTTATTCTACTTCTACCCCTTTTCATTCCATCCTTGCCTTTTCTGTTGTCATGGGACTCTTTGCATGACATCCAATCTACTGTGTCAAAATTTGTGACCAGCTCCCGCTTGTTGAATCGTACTGCTGGTTGTATGTGACAGTATTGGGAGTACATCGTCTCTGATTTTCGAAACCAGCGGTATGATTCCAGAACCAGGAATAGATGCGTACGATCGGTTTTGTTGTCACACCGCGGTTTTATTCACAAGATTAACTCGCATTGCGTCGTGTGAAAAGGGAAGACAAGTTGACCAGCGGTTACACGGTATCCGACCCTCGTAGCCGTTGAGGCTAAGACACCTCCTTGATACATAGAGACCAGGTGCACACTCGTACGCACGTACTGTACTACTGTACGGATCTCCAGCGATGGATGATACTACCGGTACTACTAACACTACCTAGTAACTCTTTGAAAACTATGAAAAACTATTACGGGGTACGAATATTGAAATACTGTATCAACACCAGCAAATAATGTAGGTAAAGCTTGAATTCTATCGAATAGTTTGCCACAAGAG
The DNA here is from genome assembly GCA_013372465.1 of Nitzschia sp. Nitz4. Classification (NCBI taxonomy): domain Eukaryota; phylum Bacillariophyta; class Bacillariophyceae; order Bacillariales; family Bacillariaceae; genus Nitzschia; species Nitzschia sp. Nitz4. Next base: position 86,634 of record WXVQ01000030.1, on the reverse strand, counting down.
AATCACGCTTGTAGTCTGTAAACTTCGCATTCACAACAGGCCCTCTTTTCTTTGCCACTTTTACCCTTCACTGAAGCTGTTGGAAATTATGGAAAGGACTGGTAGGATGTCTTAGGAAAGCAACATGGATTCACTCCAAACAAACATGTTCATCATGTGTCTGGATGAAGGTTTTCAGTCGCTGTGTGGCTGGAATCACAACTACACAGTATATTTTCCATGACATGACAGGCTAGAGGTAGTATGTAGAAGCAGAAACCATTAAACTAGCCTAAATTTCTCTTACCATAGACACGGCCAACTACAGGAATAAACAAAGACAAGGCTTCCCCCCACCGAACACACGCTGATGTAGCGACGGTCGATGAAAAATTTTAGGAATCGAATCGAAACTTACGCAAAGCAGCTTTCATAGCCTCCACCTTTTCATTTGTAACCCCAAACTTCTCGGCCCGTTTTAGGCGCTTTTCCAACTCCTCCTTGGAGAGTCCTTCGAAAGTTTCCACATTCTTTTCACTCTTTGCGCGTTTGTTCTTACGATCCTCCTTCACTTCCTTTTCTTTGCTGGCTTGAGGTGCGGGTTTTTCTTTTCGCTTGCGAGGGCTGGTGCGTTGGGGAGCAGCGGAAACAACAGGCATACCAAAACGAGCAGCCCGGGCCTTCTTTTTCTCCTCAAAGGACATATCAGCAGAAACCTTCGTGGTGGCACTCGCGGGATCTTCAGATTTGGTCTCCTCCTCCTTACTTTCCGTTGCTGGTTCGGTTTCAGCAGGCTTTTCGGCTTCCTTTTCAGGCTGCTTGGCAGCTTCCTTTTCGGGTTCTTTTTTCTCTGGTTCGGCAGCACCTTCCTCCTCTTCAGGTTTGGCTGTCTCAGCCTCCTCCTTCTTGGCAGGTGATGCTTCAACTGTTTTTGCTGCGTCTGTAGGCGCCTCGGCTAAACCAAATTCTTCTTCATCCAATCGAGCTTGCAAACGATTCACCAACTCTGCTTTCAAACCCTCGACGGACAAGTTGCGACGAGCTAGCTCTGCCCGAAGCTCCGAGACTGTGATAATGTGAATAAGAAATCCAGAGGAAAGAGGGAAAGAATCAGAACATTGAATGGAAAGTCATCGAAGATTACCCGCTGTGTACTGGTACTGTAGAAGCGTCTCAAAACGTTGTGTGAGGTCCTTGAATGAGTTTTCAAATCGCACCTTTCATCTTTTTAACATCCGTTCCCATGATGTATGGATTCTTGAAAAGAGTAAGCGTAGAGTGTTAACTTCGAGAGAAGACAAATAGTTGTCGACAATGATGAATCTTGCAATGGTGGTGCTGGTCGCTGTCGCGGTCATCGGCGATCGGTGGCTGGAGACGTGCCCGAGACGACTCAGTTGACTTGGTGCGATGGGCTTGGACTCCTTGGAGTCCATGAAAAATCTTCAGACGCTAAAGCGAACCAATCATTTGGCCTCCAGACTCGCGACGACGAGAAGCTCGACCACCACATCATCGATCCTTGGATATCCAAATTGTGGCCATTGCAACAACTGTACCAGTTACAAACAGTACACCTGCTTTTCTACAAAAACCGAACTAAGTTGCCTTTTTATCATGTCCTTTGCCAACCGCATCAAGGGTGTCTTCACACCCAAACGAGTTCGAGTGTTGAAGAAAATGGCAGGGGGTGTAGCCGTGTCGGCCGTCCCTGTCGGCATTTGGTGGAAATGGGCCATCGACCAACGTCACGAACGTGAAGAAGATGTACGAACTCGTGTCCGAGTTCCAAATGTGCAGACGATTGATGATTTGATGATTGAACGGTGTCGACCTGGTGACGTTCTTTTGTTTGATCGCCGTTGGGAACACTGCGCGGCTGGGCCCTTGGCAGCCCTCGTCTGTATGCTAGGACGTTATTTCCTCTGTGACGAAAGTGATCCTAATAAGGCTGTGCGAGAAGGAAAATTTGATCATTGTGGTAAGTGATTTCATTGTTCTTCACAAGTGTGCATATCCACGGTCATTGTCTCATTTTCCACCAATAGGAATTGTGGTTCCTGGATATGCCAAGAACAAATCCGATGAGCTAGATGCCTCCAATTTGCTCTTGCTGGAAGCAACAGCTGGAGGAGGAATCGTGGCTCGTCCTTTGTTGACTCGGTTGGAAATGTCGCAATCTCGTCAAGTTCTTTTGCTTCCGCTTGCCCTTCCTGGTGAACGTCGAAATGATCAATTTTATGAACCAACCGATAGTGTCATTGCTACAGAGAAGATTGTACGCAAGAAATTGGAGGGTTTCCGAGATAGTTGGGTGGAATTGTCCAAGTCAAAGAATTATCAACGAGCCCACAGTACGTTGGGTTTGATGGGGTGCTTGTCGTATCCCATTGGCTACCACTCGGCTGGACCAACCTCCCCTGCAGCATGGTTGGTGACAATGGCCTTAGCTGATGCTAAGGTTGCTCAGACTGTGACGGAGCGAAATGTGAAAGAGGCCAAGGTGGAAGATTTTTTGAGGGATTACCGCTTCCAAGATCACGATGTAGTTGTATTACGACCAGGATGGAGGTTCCTTGCACCCGTGTCTTTCCGTGCTACTTAAAAAGCATGTAGTTTATGATGATTGTCAAATTATTGTTTTTAGTATAAGTATTTCAACATGATATCCAGAGTAGCAGGGCGGATATAGTTTTTACCGGTAGTAGCAGCTACTGGAAGTCGAACAAGGTCCCGATTTCGTTCGATTTCCAGACCTCGTAACTTGAGCGATAATAAGCTCGCACGACTCATGATCAAGATTCCCAACAACGCGGATCTGGCTGTTGGAAATGAGACACTTGTCACCTTCCTTCTTGGACATACACAATTGTTACAGCGACAAATCCAAACAACATATTGAACAACATGGACCCAGATATTCCAGTAGCCATGGCTGTGCCTGCCACTGCAGTGCCTTTCGACCCCAAGCAAGGGGATCAAATCCCGACTTTGACGAAAGGTCGGAGTTCTCGAGTTGTCCTCTCGAATTCCGACACATTGAACACCCATGAGCTGGGCGACTATGAACGAAACTCCCTAAAGACCCAGGGTTTTCCTGGCGGACTCATTGACTCCATGATGGAGAGTTGCCAAGTATTCCCTCTCCGATTTTGGGTAGTTGATAATTCGGGGAGTATGAATACTGGCGATGGCCATCGCATCGTGGAGACACCAAGGTCAAGCTCGGTCAAGTTTGTATCTTGCAGTCGTTGGGCAGAACTTCAGCAAACAGTTGAATATCATGCACAATTGGCTGGCTTGGTACAAGCAAGAACTGTCTTCCGTCTCCTGAACGATCCCGGTCGCATCGTTGGGCCTCAGCAGTTTTCCATTGGCGAGCACGGGCCGGACCAGATCCGCGAAGAAGTTGCAACAGCAAGAGATACAATGACAAAAACTTCTCCCAGCGGTTGCACTCCTCTCGCATTACACATTCGAGAAATCCGATCCAATGTGATGTCTATGTTGCCACAACTTCAGGCCAACGGCCAAAGGGTGGCCATTGTCCTTGCGACGGACGGTCTGCCAACGGACCCCCACGGTCGCTGCAACGATTCAACCAAACGAGAGTTCGAGGACGAACTTCGTTCGCTTGTTGGGCTACCAGTCTGGATTGTGGTACGCCTATGTACGGATGAAGACTCTGTCGTTGACTACTACAATGGCTTGGACAGTCAGCTGGAGTTAAGTTTGGATATTTTGGATGACTGGGTAGGAGAAGCCAAAGAGGTTCAGAGTTGCAACCCTTGGTTGACATATGGTTTATGTTTACACAGAATGCGGGAGATGGGATTCCATCATCGCCTTTTTGATTTGCTAGACGAAAGACGGTTCACGCTTGATGAAGTTCGTGAGTTTCTGGTTCTCCTGTTGGGCGCCGGAGCATTTGATGGAGCCCCAGACCCAAACGCCGATATGAAAGGATTCCTAGACCATGTGAAACTGGCTATATCACAGGAAAACAAGCAATGGAACCCTGTTTCCAGAAGAATGGTCCCCTGGGTCGATGTCAAGAGGTTGAAGAGCCTCTATGGTGAATCATGTGTAATTATGTAGTCTCTGATGGGCATTGTATTGTTCAATGTACTATGTTCTAGTAAATCATGTCAATTTGTCTAAATAATGTCGTCCTCATGCATTCTAGCTCTCGTGTTGGGCAGTTGCCGAAACAGCAACTCATGTCAGGCCGCTACTATTAATACTAAATGTTATGTTCGAAGTGCTGGCACAGGTTACTAATACCACAAGTACTACCTAGGTAGTACTATTGTTAGTACTGAGATAAACACTTTCTTTCTTGCTGATACACTAGAGCTAGTTATTGCTGTAGTGTATCATTCAACTGCCCTTCGATCTTTGATGGAGAGTAGCGAGGTCTCAAACACGATGGGGTTTGAGTGAGTGATACCGTGGCTTCAGAATCAGAACAACTTAAACTTCGTGCCCGCTGTGCTTCTGCCCCATAGTAAATTCATCCACTTAGACACCATGAATCGTGGTGCCACCTACTATACGTGACAACAATCGATTTGCTGTACTTGATGATGTTTCAATGAATGGCTGCGACGCAAACTGCTGGACCTCCGACGGACTTTCAGTTTCCCCAACAAAGTTGTGAAATGGGTGGTCAGAGGGGTATTGTTGTGCTTCATTGCGAGATGCGACACCCCTCGGGAATAACTACTGCGACACATTGTCGACAGGAATCCTCCATCTTGTCTTCCCACAACCAGTCAAACCAAAGCTTTTAAGTATTCTGTCGCTTCATGGAATTCTCGCTGTTCTGACACTACCCTCATTCATCACGACTCAGGAAATAGCGACTACGTACTACAAACACGAAGATGAATCACCATCAACACAAGACATTAGATACTGTAGTGGGTACAAGATCTGCTCACAAAAATGAAACAAAGAGTATTGCAAGGAACAAGAGCAAAGACTGTCTACTGACAACATCATGAATTTCACTGCAAGCTCCTCCAATTTTCCTATGGCCATCGCTACTCCGGTGATTCCAGCGAAGTATGTGGCAGACTCTTCCTCGTCAAAAAAGATGGGACAAAACCCTGATACTACCGCACAACGCTACATGGAAAATACCCTCGAATTGACTGACAGTGACAGAGCCTCCCTTCTCTACCAAGGATACCCTACAGGCCTAATCGAATCGATGATGGTTAGTACTGAAGTCTTCCCCCTCCGCATTTGGGTAGTTGACAACTCCGGAAGTATGAACACCGCAGATGGCCACCGGATTGTCCATCACACATCACGAAGCCATGTACGCCTTGTGGACTGCACCCGCTGGGCAGAGTTGAAACAAACTGTTGAATATCATATCGAAATTGCCAGCGTCACCAAGGCTCCCACAGTTTTCCGTTTGTTGAATAACCCCGGTTGTGGTGAGGGATTTCAACGATTCTCGATTGGTGAGCGTGGTGCTGAACATATTATCGAAGATGTGGCCAACGCCAACAAGGTTATTTCCACAGTCCCCCCTACAGGCTGCACCCCACTCTCTGAGCATATTCGTGAAATTCGAAGTACCGTCATGTCGATGCTCCCTCAGCTACAGGACTCGGGCAAGCGTGTAGCCATCATTCTTGCCACAGATGGCATCCCAACGGACTCCAAGGGGTGTGCTAGTGACCAGACCAAGTGGGAATTTGAAAAGGAGCTGCGAAGTTTGGTGGGCCTCCCCATTTGGATGGTGATTCGTCTCTGCACCGACGAAGATAGCGTCGTGAACTACTACAACGACTTGGACAGCCAGCTTGAGCTCAACTTGGATATTCTCGATGATTGGGAAGGCGAGGCCAAGGAAGTTCACGATTGCAATCCTTGGCTAACCTATGGTCTTTGCTTGCATCGCATGCGGGAGATGGGGTTCCACCACCGTCTGTTCGATTTGTTGGACGAGCGCCAGTTCACATTGGATGAAATCCATGAGTTCTTGGGTCTGTTGTTGGGCACGAGTGCCTTGGATGGAGCTCCTGACCCCAACGCGGACTTGTCTGGCTTTTTGAAGCATGTAGACTCAGCGTTGTTGAGGGAGAAGACGCAATGGAACCCATTGAAACACAAGATGACAAGCTGGGTGAACACCAAGAAGATCAAGGCACTGTTCCGTCGCCGATCCTGCTTCTTCTTTTGATAAAACGAGTGCCCCATTTGTTGCATGTTAGAAAGTCATGAACTTTTCCATCATTCCAGTTTTATTTGTTGATACCATCAACGACTTCACATTTTACAACAAAGCAGCGATTGAAACAAAACAATAGTACATTCTTTCATTTCTATCACTGCTCAGAAACATAGCAATATTCGGTATGTAGGGAACAAGTCATACAGCAGCATCTCCTTGGTATCAGAGCGAGTGTTGTTGTTGGAATGGGAATTTGAGGCGGAGTCATGAATCATTGAGTCACGGGAATATTACAATTTCTTTTGTGAATCGGAATTTCCAATAAGGGACTACCATCATTCTTAATATACTGCAGTGGGTTGAAAGAGCTGCGATGGTCAAAGAAGTCATTTGGATTATATAGTAAGACATGTTGTTATCCCCAAGAAGCAGCTGAACGAGCTACGAGTAGAACCGCAAGCAAGGTCTACTACAATATCATCAAGAAATGTCAGTGTTGCACTGCTTTTTTCATCTGTATCACTCATCCGTGCAGTTACAGTAAGGGAAAACATAAAACTGATCCAGTTTGGTAGTACAATATTCTTTCATCTCATTAGTACTAATTTTTACAGCTCTCATCACTATGGCGAGACGACAGGAGACAGTGAAAATCGAACCGTTGAAACTCAAAATTGGGCCACGGCAAGTGCTAGTACAGCTGTACTAAACATAGTAGTTTCTTGTATATAGTAGTAATACAGTACTTTGCTAAGTATCCACCTGCTGGTAAGGAATATGGAAGATACATCAACGTACGATGTTCGTCTTTTTGTTCTTGTATCCCATCCCCACTGCTAAGATTCAGTTCTAGTTCGAGGAGGTCCGAACTCAGTGTTGAGTGGCGAGGTCTCAAACACGATGGGGTTCGAGTGAGTGATTCAGAATCAGAACAACTACAACTAACTTCGTGCGCGCTGCTGCTTCTGCCCCACCATAGTAAATCCCATCCACCACTTAGACACGATGAATCGTGGTGCCACCTACTATAAGTGACAACAATCGATTTGCCGTACTTGATGTTTCAATGAATGGCTGCGATGCAAACTGCTGGACCTCCGCCGGACTTTCAGTTCCCCAACAAAGTTGTGAAATGGGTGGTCAGAGGGGTATTGTTGTGCTTCATTGCGAGATGCGACACCCCTCGGGAATAACTACTGCGACACATTGTCGACAGGAATCCTCCATCTTGTCTTCCCACAACCAGTCAAACCAAAGCTTTTAAGTATTCTGTCGCTTCATGGAATTCTCGCTGTTCTGACACTACCCTCATTCATCACGACTCAGGAAATAGCGACTACGTACTACAAACACGAAGATGAATCACCCATCAACAAGATATTAGAAGATCTGCTCACAAATTGAAACAAACCGTATCGACAAAGCCTACCTACTACTACCAAAGAATGAAATTCACTACCACAGATTTCCCCGTGACAGTTGCCACTTCCTTTGAGGCGTCCAAGACAATGGACGAGGTGTCAACTTCTCTGGAGCTCAGCTGCACCAGTGGTTTGAGAGACACGGATAAAACGTACCTCCTCAATCAAGGATTTCCTACAGGCCTCATCGACTCGATGATGATCAGTACTGAAGTCTTCCCCCTCCGCATTTGGGTAGTTGACAATTCTACAAGCATGAAGACTTCCGATGGTCATCTCATCACCCAACACACCCCAAATAGCCCGGTCCAACTAAAGGATTGCACCCGCTGGAGTGAATTGAAACAAACTGTGGTGTACCACATGAATATCGCCGGTATCACCAAGGCTCCGACTGCCTTCCGTCTGTTAAATGACCCCAAACTTGCGGCAGGTTCACAATACTTCTCAATCGGTGAACGTGGTGCTGAGTTTGTTCAGGAGGAGGTAATGTCAGGCAATACGATCATGGCAAAGGCGTCCCCAATAGGTTGCACCCCACTTTCGGCTCACATTCGTGAGATTCGAAACACCGTCATGTCGATGCTCCCTCAGCTACAGAACTCGGGCAAGCGTGTAGCCATCATTCTTGCCACAGATGGGCTTCCCACCGACAACTGGGGACACAGCAATGACAGGACCAGGAAGGAATTTGAGAATGAGCTCCGAAGTTTGGTGGGCCTCCCCATTTGGATGGTGATTCGTCTCTGCACCGACGAAGATAGCGTCGTGAACTACTACAACGACTTGGACAGCCAGCTTGAGCTCAACTTGGATATTCTCGATGATTGGGAAGGCGAGGCCAAGGAAGTTCACGATTGCAATCCTTGGCTAACCTATGGTCTTTGCTTGCATCGCATGCGGGAGATGGGGTTCCACCACCGTCTGTTCGATTTGTTGGACGAGCGCCAGTTCACATTGGATGAAATCCATGAGTTCTTGGGTCTGTTGTTGGGCACGAGTGCCTTGGATGGAGCTCCTGACCCCAACGCGGACTTGTCTGGCTTTTTGAAGCATGTAGACTCAGCGTTGTTGAGGGAGAAGACGCAATGGAACCCATTGAAACACAAGATGACAAGCTGGGTGAGCACCAAGAAGATCAAGGCACTCTTTCGCCGTCGTCGTTTCTTCTTTGTGTAATTGGAGGACAGGCGTTGGTCCACATTTCGTCACTCTGGCTGCACATCTCATCATATTATCAAACCTTGACATATGCATCTTTTCGCGAATATACATTTTGACTCCATATTGAAATATTCATACTTTCATAATCTTCTGTCTCCTATAGATACTATTGTAGTGTGTAGTAGTGAAAGATGGAGAGAGATCCTCAATGCCATTGTTGTGTTGCGTCAAGGTTTCACGACACACGACTAGTTCAAATTTGTGAGTCACTAGAATCAAACGGTGCTGCGAACCTATTTCGGCTACTTCAGTACCTCAATTCTCGATTCATTTCGGCAATGCTCCCTGCGGTTCGGTGCATTTCAAGGATTCGTACGCTAAACCGCGAAATTCTGTCAGGAGCATGTCGTAATTTTTTGAAAATTTCCGACAAGGTAATCGTTGAATCAGAACCTTGTTAAACACTTCTGTCCACATAACACACACCAACGGATCGAAACGACCACAACAACAACTGCCACTTTGGGTCATACCAAGCAATTGAAGTAGACAAGAACCATGGCAGACACGGTACCTTTGAGTGTGAAATGGGGCAAAGAAACCATTGAGTTTGACTTTGTAGTAGCTGGGGGTGTAAAGGGCCTCAAGAGCGAGCTCGAGGAGAAGACACAGGTGCCCCAGGATCGGATGAAATTGATGGGCAAGAGCAAAGGTGCGTTTCATTTTGGAAGTTCCAAGACGTTTTTGTCAGCTTTTCTAAACCATTCTTCCTTTTTGATCACAGGTCTCTGGAAGGGTTTGCTAAAGGATGACTTTGATTTCTCCACTATCGATTTGGTGACAGCCCTGAGCAAGGCCAAAGGAGGACGTCTGCAAATCCTGTTGATGGGATCGGCAGCGGAACTCACTGGACCCAAAACCAAGACTGTCTTCTTGGAAGATCTCCCCCCTGAAGAAGTTGCCAAGGTAGAAGAGCCTTCTGGATTGGAGAATCTTGGAAACACTTGCTACCTCAACTCGGTTGTGCAGTGCTTGCGAACCGTCCCCGAACTGCGTCGGGGATTGGACAATTACCGACCATCACCTGTTACTGGACAAGCTTTGTTTCTCACTTCTCTTCGCGAGACCTATTCACAACTCGACAGGACTTCCAAGCCAGTTACCCCTTCTTCTTTGGTCAGGGCCACCAAAATGGTTTTTCCTCAGTTCGCACAAACCGGCCCTCATGGAGCTCCTCAACAACAAGACGCCGAAGAGTTCTTTTCAGGTCTCATGGCCATTCTTGCTGGTGAGCTCAAGAATGACTCTCAAATCAAGGCTGCTTTGCCCGAAACATCAGCTGAGGAGTTGAACGGAGCCGAGAACGTCACCGATGCTATTTTTGGTCTCAAGATGGAGGAAGTCCTTACCTGCGACGAGTTTGACAAAGGAACCACTGGAGATGAGATGCAAATAGAAGGAGAAGGTGCAGCTGCAGCTGTAGGGCCCGTCGAGCCTCCTGTCAAGTCGTATGATTTGCTTCGAAAATTGGTTTGTAACATTCAAGGTGGATCAGATGGTTCTTCGCAAGTCAACGTCAACCACATTGGTGAGGGTATCAATCTCTCTTTGAACGGTTCCATTGAGAAGCGTTCCGAGGTTCTTGGACGTGATGCTGTTTGGACCCGACGACAACGCATTGCCCGATTGCCTCCTGTCCTTTGTGTCCAATTCGGTCGTTTTTACTGGAAGGAAACCCCTGACTCTCGAGATCATGCTGGTGTCAAGTGTAAGGTTATGAAGCCCGTCACTTTCAACAGTACGTTGGACGTTTATGAGTTCTGCTCTGAGACTGTTCAGAAGGAATTGAAGAAGTCACGAGATAAGGCCTTGAAGGAAGACGAAGACCGTATCAATAAGAAACTTAGGGGTGAAGATACGGAGGAAAAGACGGAGGACAAGATGGAAACAGAACAGACAGGAGATGATGAGGAAGCAGCTGCTTTGCAGGCGGCTCTCGCAATGAGCATGCAATCCGAAGAAGATACCCCAAAGCCCGTCGGACCTGGATTGCCTGCCAACTTCCAAGGACAATATGAGCTTTTTGCGGTTGTCACCCACAAGGGTCGTGATGCCGATGGTGGTCACTACATGGCTTGGGTCAAGTCTTCGAACCCCTCTGCTAAGGTAGAAAAGATCGCAGATTCCGAGGAGGACAACGAGGAGTGGTTTGTCTTTGATGATGACGAAGTGAGCCCCTGCAAAACAGAAGATGTCCTCAAGCTCAAGGGTGGTGGTGATTGGCACATGAGTTACCTCAACTTCTACCGAGCCAAGAAATAAATTGATATACCTAGGTCAATAATAATGCTTTCTACCGTGATGACATTGATACTATATTCTGAATGGTTGGAATGATGAATCAACTAGCAGGCTTATCGTTTTCCATCCACAGCGCGAGATTGCAGTTTGCCATCCATTCGTCCACCAAGCTCTACGTCGCGCTTCTCGACTGGGCTTGTAGGTACCCCGGTTCGAATATCCTCATTCTTTTGCTTGCCTCCAAAGCTCCATAGTTTCTTCAAGATGAAATAGTTGACGATCCCTGTCCATAGCAAGGTGATTACCCAAGCTACATAATGAGGCACCTGGGCATATCGAAACAAGAACCAGTTGAACGCCGTGGATAGGACAATGGTCAAGGAATACCCTGCATACATCCTGCCCAACGATTGCCAGTATCCTCCCACATAGTCCCCAAAGACAAGGTATCGATGGGTAGTGTGTCGGAAATAGACTGAAATGGCAAATCCCAACATCCAGCAGAGACTTGCATCTTCAATGGCCAATACGACATGAAGCAGGATATCGAAGCAGAGTTGAATCAAGTCACACACAAATCCAGATAACATGTAACAAAGGTAACGAGGGGGGTGGAACCCTGCAACGGTAACAACCTCACAAGCAGGTTGGGTTCCCAACACAACCCTATCAAGGCCTGTGATAAGAGATGGATTTCGGAGAGAACCTTGAGCCCTTAGAAAGGAGGGTGTTTTGATGGTCTCAATCTTGCTGAGAAATGTAGCAATGGCGCGTCGCGTCGGATGTACATTGGCATTGGAATCCAACGGGGATTCGGTCTGAGAATTGACAGCGTCAAAGGAAGAGGAGGGAAGAACAGGTTCTGGTCGCATCATGTTGAGGAGTAATCGAGGAGTGGGGATATATACACTCAATCTCTTGCTGTTTTGATCGATACTACGAGTACAGTGCTGATGATGCACTGTTTCTTTTTTTGTTCATCGATCCAAATCCCACAAGAATGGGCAATGACTAACGTATCGAGGACAGACAACCACCCAAAATCAATTCCTAAAATTCCTACTAGTAAGCAATTGCTTACTAGTAGGAATTTTAGGAATTGATTTTGGGTGGTTGTCTGTCCTCGATACGTTAGTCATTGCCCATTCTTGTGGGATTTGGATCGATGAACAAAAAAAGAAACAGTGCATCATCAGCACTGTACTCGTAGTATCGATCAAAACAGCAAGAGATTGAGTGTATATATCCCCACTCCTCGATTACTCCTCAACATGATGCGACCAGAACCTGTTCTTCCCTCCTCTTCCTTTGACGCTGTCAATTCTCAGACCGAATCCCCGTTGGATTCCAATGCCAATGTACATCCGACGCGACGCGCCATTGCTACATTTCTCAGCAAGATTGAGACCATCAAAACACCCTCCTTTCTAAGGGCTCAAGGTTCTCTCCGAAATCCATCTCTTATCACAGGCCTTGATAGGGTTGTGTTGGGAACCCAACCTGCTTGTGAGGTTGTTACCGTTGCAGGGTTCCACCCCCCTCGTTACCTTTGTTACATGTTATCTGGATTTGTGTGTGACTTGATTCAACTCTGCTTCGATATCCTGCTTCATGTCGTATTGGCCATTGAAGATGCAAGTCTCTGCTGGATGTTGGGATTTGCCATTTCAGTCTATTTCCGACACACTACCCATCGATACCTTGTCTTTGGGGACTATGTGGGAGGATACTGGCAATCGTTGGGCAGGATGTATGCAGGGTATTCCTTGACCATTGTCCTATCCACGGCGTTCAACTGGTTCTTGTTTCGATATGCCCAGGTGCCTCATTATGTAGCTTGGGTAATCACCTTGCTATGGACAGGGATCGTCAACTATTTCATCTTGAAGAAACTATGGAGCTTTGGAGGCAAGCAAAAGAATGAGGATATTCGAACCGGGGTACCTACAAGCCCAGTCGAGAAGCGCGACGTAGAGCTTGGTGGACGAATGGATGGCAAACTGCAATCTCGCGCTGTGGATGGAAAACGATAAGCCTGCTAGTTGATTCATCATTCCAACCATTCAGAATATAGTATCAATGTCATCACGGTAGAAAGCATTATTATTGACCTAGGTATATCAATTTATTTCTTGGCTCGGTAGAAGTTGAGGTAACTCATGTGCCAATCACCACCACCCTTGAGCTTGAGGACATCTTCTGTTTTGCAGGGGCTCACTTCGTCATCATCAAAGACAAACCACTCCTCGTTGTCCTCCTCGGAATCTGCGATCTTTTCTACCTTAGCAGAGGGGTTCGAAGACTTGACCCAAGCCATGTAGTGACCACCATCGGCATCACGACCCTTGTGGGTGACAACCGCAAAAAGCTCATATTGTCCTTGGAAGTTGGCAGGCAATCCAGGTCCGACGGGCTTTGGGGTATCTTCTTCGGATTGCATGCTCATTGCGAGAGCCGCCTGCAAAGCAGCTGCTTCCTCATCATCTCCTGTCTGTTCTGTTTCCATCTTGTCCTCCGTCTTTTCCTCCGTATCTTCACCCCTAAGTTTCTTATTGATACGGTCTTCGTCTTCCTTCAAGGCCTTATCTCGTGACTTCTTCAATTCCTTCTGAACAGTCTCAGAGCAGAACTCATAAACGTCCAACGTACTGTTGAAAGTGACGGGCTTCATAACCTTACACTTGACACCAGCATGATCTCGAGAGTCAGGGGTTTCCTTCCAGTAAAAACGACCGAATTGGACACAAAGGACAGGAGGCAATCGGGCAATGCGTTGTCGTCGGGTCCAAACAGCATCACGTCCAAGAACCTCGGAACGCTTCTCAATGGAACCGTTCAAAGAGAGATTGATACCCTCACCAATGTGGTTGACGTTGACTTGCGAAGAACCATCTGATCCACCTTGAATGTTACAAACCAATTTTCGAAGCAAATCATACGACTTGACAGGAGGCTCGACGGGCCCTACAGCTGCAGCTGCACCTTCTCCTTCTATTTGCATCTCATCTCCAGTGGTTCCTTTGTCAAACTCGTCGCAGGTAAGGACTTCCTCCATCTTGAGACCAAAAATAGCATCGGTGACGTTCTCGGCTCCGTTCAACTCCTCAGCTGATGTTTCGGGCAAAGCAGCCTTGATTTGAGAGTCATTCTTGAGCTCACCAGCAAGAATGGCCATGAGACCTGAAAAGAACTCTTCGGCGTCTTGTTGTTGAGGAGCTCCATGAGGGCCGGTTTGTGCGAACTGAGGAAAAACCATTTTGGTGGCCCTGACCAAAGAAGAAGGGGTAACTGGCTTGGAAGTCCTGTCGAGTTGTGAATAGGTCTCGCGAAGAGAAGTGAGAAACAAAGCTTGTCCAGTAACAGGTGATGGTCGGTAATTGTCCAATCCCCGACGCAGTTCGGGGACGGTTCGCAAGCACTGCACAACCGAGTTGAGGTAGCAAGTGTTTCCAAGATTCTCCAATCCAGAAGGCTCTTCTACCTTGGCAACTTCTTCAGGGGGGAGATCTTCCAAGAAGACAGTCTTGGTTTTGGGTCCAGTGAGTTCCGCTGCCGATCCCATCAACAGGATTTGCAGACGTCCTCCTTTGGCCTTGCTCAGGGCTGTCACCAAATCGATAGTGGAGAAATCAAAGTCATCCTTTAGCAAACCCTTCCAGAGACCTGTGATCAAAAAGGAAGAATGGTTTAGAAAAGCTGACAAAAACGTCTTGGAACTTCCAAAATGAAACGCACCTTTGCTCTTGCCCATCAATTTCATCCGATCCTGGGGCACCTGTGTCTTCTCCTCGAGCTCGCTCTTGAGGCCCTTTACACCCCCAGCTACTACAAAGTCAAACTCAATGGTTTCTTTGCCCCATTTCACACTCAAAGGTACCGTGTCTGCCATGGTTCTTGTCTACTTCAATTGCTTGGTATGACCCAAAGTGGCAGTTGTTGTTGTGGTCGTTTCGATCCGTTGGTGTGTGTTATGTGGACAGAAGTGTTTAACAAGGTTCTGATTCAACGATTACCTTGTCGGAAATTTTCAAAAAATTACGACATGCTCCTGACAGAATTTCGCGGTTTAGCGTACGAATCCTTGAAATGCACCGAACCGCAGGGAGCATTGCCGAAATGAATCGAGAATTGAGGTACTGAAGTAGCCGAAATAGGTTCGCAGCACCGTTTGATTCTAGTGACTCACAAATTTGAACTAGTCGTGTGTCGTGAAACCTTGACGCAACACAACAATGGCATTGAGGATCTCTCTCCATCTTTCACTACTACACACTACAATAGTATCTATAGGAGACAGAAGATTATGAAAGTATGAATATTTCAATATGGAGTCAAAATGTATATTCGCGAAAAGATGCATATGTCAAGGTTTGATAATATGATGAGATGTGCAGCCAGAGTGACGAAATGTGGACCAACGCCTGTCCTCCAATTACACAAAGAAGAAACGACGACGGCGAAAGAGTGCCTTGATCTTCTTGGTGCTCACCCAGCTTGTCATCTTGTGTTTCAATGGGTTCCATTGCGTCTTCTCCCTCAACAACGCTGAGTCTACATGCTTCAAAAAGCCAGACAAGTCCGCGTTGGGGTCAGGAGCTCCATCCAAGGCACTCGTGCCCAACAACAGACCCAAGAACTCATGGATTTCATCCAATGTGAACTGGCGCTCGTCCAACAAATCGAACAGACGGTGGTGGAACCCCATCTCCCGCATGCGATGCAAGCAAAGACCATAGGTTAGCCAAGGATTGCAATCGTGAACTTCCTTGGCCTCGCCTTCCCAATCATCGAGAATATCCAAGTTGAGCTCAAGCTGGCTGTCCAAGTCGTTGTAGTAGTTCACGACGCTATCTTCGTCGGTGCAGAGACGAATCACCATCCAAATGGGGAGGCCCACCAAACTTCGGAGCTCATTCTCAAATTCCTTCCTGGTCCTGTCATTGCTGTGTCCCCAGTTGTCGGTGGGAAGCCCATCTGTGGCAAGAATGATGGCTACACGCTTGCCCGAGTTCTGTAGCTGAGGGAGCATCGACATGACGGTGTTTCGAATCTCACGAATGTGAGCCGAAAGTGGGGTGCAACCTATTGGGGACGCCTTTGCCATGATCGTATTGCCTGACATTACCTCCTCCTGAACAAACTCAGCACCACGTTCACCGATTGAGAAGTATTGTGAACCTGCCGCAAGTTTGGGGTCATTTAACAGACGGAAGGCAGTCGGAGCCTTGGTGATACCGGCGATATTCATGTGGTACACCACAGTTTGTTTCAATTCACTCCAGCGGGTGCAATCCTTTAGTTGGACCGGGCTATTTGGGGTGTGTTGGGTGATGAGATGACCATCGGAAGTCTTCATGCTTGTAGAATTGTCAACTACCCAAATGCGGAGGGGGAAGACTTCAGTACTGATCATCATCGAGTCGATGAGGCCTGTAGGAAATCCTTGATTGAGGAGGTACGTTTTATCCGTGTCTCTCAAACCACTGGTGCAGCTGAGCTCCAGAGAAGTTGACACCTCGTCCATTGTCTTGGACGCCTCAAAGGAAGTGGCAACTGTCACGGGGAAATCTGTGGTAGTGAATTTCATTCTTTGGTAGTAGTAGGTAGGCTTTGTCGATACGGTTTGTTTCAATTTGTGAGCAGATCTTCTAATATCTTGTTGATGGGTGATTCATCTTCGTGTTTGTAGTACGTAGTCGCTATTTCCTGAGTCGTGATGAATGAGGGTAGTGTCAGAACAGCGAGAATTCCATGAAGCGACAGAATACTTAAAAGCTTTGGTTTGACTGGTTGTGGGAAGACAAGATGGAGGATTCCTGTCGACAATGTGTCGCAGTAGTTATTCCCGAGGGGTGTCGCATCTCGCAATGAAGCACAACAATACCCCTCTGACCACCCATTTCACAACTTTGTTGGGGAACTGAAAGTCCGGCGGAGGTCCAGCAGTTTGCATCGCAGCCATTCATTGAAACATCAAGTACGGCAAATCGATTGTTGTCACTTATAGTAGGTGGCACCACGATTCATCGTGTCTAAGTGGTGGATGGGATTTACTATGGTGGGGCAGAAGCAGCAGCGCGCACGAAGTTAGTTGTAGTTGTTCTGATTCTGAATCACTCACTCGAACCCCATCGTGTTTGAGACCTCGCCACTCAACACTGAGTTCGGACCTCCTCGAACTAGAACTGAATCTTAGCAGTGGGGATGGGATACAAGAACAAAAAGACGAACATCGTACGTTGATGTATCTTCCATATTCCTTACCAGCAGGTGGATACTTAGCAAAGTACTGTATTACTACTATATACAAGAAACTACTATGTTTAGTACAGCTGTACTAGCACTTGCCGTGGCCCAATTTTGAGTTTCAACGGTTCGATTTTCACTGTCTCCTGTCGTCTCGCCATAGTGATGAGAGCTGTAAAAATTAGTACTAATGAGATGAAAGAATATTGTACTACCAAACTGGATCAGTTTTATGTTTTCCCTTACTGTAACTGCACGGATGAGTGATACAGATGAAAAAAGCAGTGCAACACTGACATTTCTTGATGATATTGTAGTAGACCTTGCTTGCGGTTCTACTCGTAGCTCGTTCAGCTGCTTCTTGGGGATAACAACATGTCTTACTATATAATCCAAATGACTTCTTTGACCATCGCAGCTCTTTCAACCCACTGCAGTATATTAAGAATGATGGTAGTCCCTTATTGGAAATTCCGATTCACAAAAGAAATTGTAATATTCCCGTGACTCAATGATTCATGACTCCGCCTCAAATTCCCATTCCAACAACAACACTCGCTCTGATACCAAGGAGATGCTGCTGTATGACTTGTTCCCTACATACCGAATATTGCTATGTTTCTGAGCAGTGATAGAAATGAAAGAATGTACTATTGTTTTGTTTCAATCGCTGCTTTGTTGTAAAATGTGAAGTCGTTGATGGTATCAACAAATAAAACTGGAATGATGGAAAAGTTCATGACTTTCTAACATGCAACAAATGGGGCACTCGTTTTATCAAAAGAAGAAGCAGGATCGGCGACGGAACAGTGCCTTGATCTTCTTGGTGTTC
Organism: Nitzschia sp. Nitz4; assembly: GCA_013372465.1. Lineage (NCBI taxonomy): Eukaryota > Bacillariophyta > Bacillariophyceae > Bacillariales > Bacillariaceae > Nitzschia > Nitzschia sp. Nitz4. The sequence continues at coordinate 68,501 of WXVQ01000030.1, read as the reverse complement.
ACCCAGCTTGTCATCTTGTGTTTCAATGGGTTCCATTGCGTCTTCTCCCTCAACAACGCTGAGTCTACATGCTTCAAAAAGCCAGACAAGTCCGCGTTGGGGTCAGGAGCTCCATCCAAGGCACTCGTGCCCAACAACAGACCCAAGAACTCATGGATTTCATCCAATGTGAACTGGCGCTCGTCCAACAAATCGAACAGACGGTGGTGGAACCCCATCTCCCGCATGCGATGCAAGCAAAGACCATAGGTTAGCCAAGGATTGCAATCGTGAACTTCCTTGGCCTCGCCTTCCCAATCATCGAGAATATCCAAGTTGAGCTCAAGCTGGCTGTCCAAGTCGTTGTAGTAGTTCACGACGCTATCTTCGTCGGTGCAGAGACGAATCACCATCCAAATGGGGAGGCCCACCAAACTTCGCAGCTCCTTTTCAAATTCCCACTTGGTCTGGTCACTAGCACACCCCTTGGAGTCCGTTGGGATGCCATCTGTGGCAAGAATGATGGCTACACGCTTGCCCGAGTCCTGTAGCTGAGGGAGCATCGACATGACGGTACTTCGAATTTCACGAATATGCTCAGAGAGTGGGGTGCAGCCTGTAGGGGGGACTGTGGAAATAACCTTGTTGGCGTTGGCCACATCTTCGATAATATGTTCAGCACCACGCTCACCAATCGAGAATCGTTGAAATCCCTCACCACAACCGGGGTTATTCAACAAACGGAAAACTGTGGGAGCCTTGGTGACGCTGGCAATTTCGATATGATATTCAACAGTTTGTTTCAACTCTGCCCAGCGGGTGCAGTCCACAAGGCGTACATGGCTTCGTGATGTGTGATGGACAATCCGGTGGCCATCTGCGGTGTTCATACTTCCGGAGTTGTCAACTACCCAAATGCGGAGGGGGAAGACTTCAGTACTAACCATCATCGATTCGATTAGGCCTGTAGGGTATCCTTGGTAGAGAAGGGAGGCTCTGTCACTGTCAGTCAATTCGAGGGTATTTTCCATGTAGCGTTGTGCGGTAGTATCAGGGTTTTGTCCCATCTTTTTTGACGAGGAAGAGTCTGCCACATACTTCGCTGGAATCACCGGAGTAGCGATGGCCATAGGAAAATTGGAGGAGCTTGCAGTGAAATTCATGATGTTGTCAGTAGACAGTCTTTGCTCTTGTTCCTTGCAATACTCTTTGTTTCATTTTTGTGAGCAGATCTTGTACCCACTACAGTATCTAATGTCTTGTGTTGATGGTGATTCATCTTCGTGTTTGTAGTACGTAGTCGCTATTTCCTGAGTCGTGATGAATGAGGGTAGTGTCAGAACAGCGAGAATTCCATGAAGCGACAGAATACTTAAAAGCTTTGGTTTGACTGGTTGTGGGAAGACAAGATGGAGGATTCCTGTCGACAATGTGTCGCAGTAGTTATTCCCGAGGGGTGTCGCATCTCGCAATGAAGCACAACAATACCCCTCTGACCACCCATTTCACAACTTTGTTGGGGAAACTGAAAGTCCGTCGGAGGTCCAGCAGTTTGCGTCGCAGCCATTCATTGAAACATCATCAAGTACAGCAAATCGATTGTTGTCACGTATAGTAGGTGGCACCACGATTCATGGTGTCTAAGTGGATGAATTTACTATGGGGCAGAAGCACAGCGGGCACGAAGTTTAAGTTGTTCTGATTCTGAAGCCACGGTATCACTCACTCAAACCCCATCGTGTTTGAGACCTCGCTACTCTCCATCAAAGATCGAAGGGCAGTTGAATGATACACTACAGCAATAACTAGCTCTAGTGTATCAGCAAGAAAGAAAGTGTTTATCTCAGTACTAACAATAGTACTACCTAGGTAGTACTTGTGGTATTAGTAACCTGTGCCAGCACTTCGAACATAACATTTAGTATTAATAGTAGCGGCCTGACATGAGTTGCTGTTTCGGCAACTGCCCAACACGAGAGCTAGAATGCATGAGGACGACATTATTTAGACAAATTGACATGATTTACTAGAACATAGTACATTGAACAATACAATGCCCATCAGAGACTACATAATTACACATGATTCACCATAGAGGCTCTTCAACCTCTTGACATCGACCCAGGGGACCATTCTTCTGGAAACAGGGTTCCATTGCTTGTTTTCCTGTGATATAGCCAGTTTCACATGGTCTAGGAATCCTTTCATATCGGCGTTTGGGTCTGGGGCTCCATCAAATGCTCCGGCGCCCAACAGGAGAACCAGAAACTCACGAACTTCATCAAGCGTGAACCGTCTTTCGTCTAGCAAATCAAAAAGGCGATGATGGAATCCCATCTCCCGCATTCTGTGTAAACATAAACCATATGTCAACCAAGGGTTGCAACTCTGAACCTCTTTGGCTTCTCCTACCCAGTCATCCAAAATATCCAAACTTAACTCCAGCTGACTGTCCAAGCCATTGTAGTAGTCAACGACAGAGTCTTCATCCGTACATAGGCGTACCACAATCCAGACTGGTAGCCCAACAAGCGAACGAAGTTCGTCCTCGAACTCTCGTTTGGTTGAATCGTTGCAGCGACCGTGGGGGTCCGTTGGCAGACCGTCCGTCGCAAGGACAATGGCCACCCTTTGGCCGTTGGCCTGAAGTTGTGGCAACATAGACATCACATTGGATCGGATTTCTCGAATGTGTAATGCGAGAGGAGTGCAACCGCTGGGAGAAGTTTTTGTCATTGTATCTCTTGCTGTTGCAACTTCTTCGCGGATCTGGTCCGGCCCGTGCTCGCCAATGGAAAACTGCTGAGGCCCAACGATGCGACCGGGATCGTTCAGGAGACGGAAGACAGTTCTTGCTTGTACCAAGCCAGCCAATTGTGCATGATATTCAACTGTTTGCTGAAGTTCTGCCCAACGACTGCAAGATACAAACTTGACCGAGCTTGACCTTGGTGTCTCCACGATGCGATGGCCATCGCCAGTATTCATACTCCCCGAATTATCAACTACCCAAAATCGGAGAGGGAATACTTGGCAACTCTCCATCATGGAGTCAATGAGTCCGCCAGGAAAACCCTGGGTCTTTAGGGAGTTTCGTTCATAGTCGCCCAGCTCATGGGTGTTCAATGTGTCGGAATTCGAGAGGACAACTCGAGAACTCCGACCTTTCGTCAAAGTCGGGATTTGATCCCCTTGCTTGGGGTCGAAAGGCACTGCAGTGGCAGGCACAGCCATGGCTACTGGAATATCTGGGTCCATGTTGTTCAATATGTTGTTTGGATTTGTCGCTGTAACAATTGTGTATGTCCAAGAAGGAAGGTGACAAGTGTCTCATTTCCAACAGCCAGATCCGCGTTGTTGGGAATCTTGATCATGAGTCGTGCGAGCTTATTATCGCTCAAGTTACGAGGTCTGGAAATCGAACGAAATCGGGACCTTGTTCGACTTCCAGTAGCTGCTACTACCGGTAAAAACTATATCCGCCCTGCTACTCTGGATATCATGTTGAAATACTTATACTAAAAACAATAATTTGACAATCATCATAAACTACATGCTTTTTAAGTAGCACGGAAAGACACGGGTGCAAGGAACCTCCATCCTGGTCGTAATACAACTACATCGTGATCTTGGAAGCGGTAATCCCTCAAAAAATCTTCCACCTTGGCCTCTTTCACATTTCGCTCCGTCACAGTCTGAGCAACCTTAGCATCAGCTAAGGCCATTGTCACCAACCATGCTGCAGGGGAGGTTGGTCCAGCCGAGTGGTAGCCAATGGGATACGACAAGCACCCCATCAAACCCAACGTACTGTGGGCTCGTTGATAATTCTTTGACTTGGACAATTCCACCCAACTATCTCGGAAACCCTCCAATTTCTTGCGTACAATCTTCTCTGTAGCAATGACACTATCGGTTGGTTCATAAAATTGATCATTTCGACGTTCACCAGGAAGGGCAAGCGGAAGCAAAAGAACTTGACGAGATTGCGACATTTCCAACCGAGTCAACAAAGGACGAGCCACGATTCCTCCTCCAGCTGTTGCTTCCAGCAAGAGCAAATTGGAGGCATCTAGCTCATCGGATTTGTTCTTGGCATATCCAGGAACCACAATTCCTATTGGTGGAAAATGAGACAATGACCGTGGATATGCACACTTGTGAAGAACAATGAAATCACTTACCACAATGATCAAATTTTCCTTCTCGCACAGCCTTATTAGGATCACTTTCGTCACAGAGGAAATAACGTCCTAGCATACAGACGAGGGCTGCCAAGGGCCCAGCCGCGCAGTGTTCCCAACGGCGATCAAACAAAAGAACGTCACCAGGTCGACACCGTTCAATCATCAAATCATCAATCGTCTGCACATTTGGAACTCGGACACGAGTTCGTACATCTTCTTCACGTTCGTGACGTTGGTCGATGGCCCATTTCCACCAAATGCCGACAGGGACGGCCGACACGGCTACACCCCCTGCCATTTTCTTCAACACTCGAACTCGTTTGGGTGTGAAGACACCCTTGATGCGGTTGGCAAAGGACATGATAAAAAGGCAACTTAGTTCGGTTTTTGTAGAAAAGCAGGTGTACTGTTTGTAACTGGTACAGTTGTTGCAATGGCCACAATTTGGATATCCAAGGATCGATGATGTGGTGGTCGAGCTTCTCGTCGTCGCGAGTCTGGAGGCCAAATGATTGGTTCGCTTTAGCGTCTGAAGATTTTTCATGGACTCCAAGGAGTCCAAGCCCATCGCACCAAGTCAACTGAGTCGTCTCGGGCACGTCTCCAGCCACCGATCGCCGATGACCGCGACAGCGACCAGCACCACCATTGCAAGATTCATCATTGTCGACAACTATTTGTCTTCTCTCGAAGTTAACACTCTACGCTTACTCTTTTCAAGAATCCATACATCATGGGAACGGATGTTAAAAAGATGAAAGGTGCGATTTGAAAACTCATTCAAGGACCTCACACAACGTTTTGAGACGCTTCTACAGTACCAGTACACAGCGGGTAATCTTCGATGACTTTCCATTCAATGTTCTGATTCTTTCCCTCTTTCCTCTGGATTTCTTATTCACATTATCACAGTCTCGGAGCTTCGGGCAGAGCTAGCTCGTCGCAACTTGTCCGTCGAGGGTTTGAAAGCAGAGTTGGTGAATCGTTTGCAAGCTCGATTGGATGAAGAAGAATTTGGTTTAGCCGAGGCGCCTACAGACGCAGCAAAAACAGTTGAAGCATCACCTGCCAAGAAGGAGGAGGCTGAGACAGCCAAACCTGAAGAGGAGGAAGGTGCTGCCGAACCAGAGAAAAAAGAACCCGAAAAGGAAGCTGCCAAGCAGCCTGAAAAGGAAGCCGAAAAGCCTGCTGAAACCGAACCAGCAACGGAAAGTAAGGAGGAGGAGACCAAATCTGAAGATCCCGCGAGTGCCACCACGAAGGTTTCTGCTGATATGTCCTTTGAGGAGAAAAAGAAGGCCCGGGCTGCTCGTTTTGGTATGCCTGTTGTTTCCGCTGCTCCCCAACGCACCAGCCCTCGCAAGCGAAAAGAAAAACCCGCACCTCAAGCCAGCAAAGAAAAGGAAGTGAAGGAGGATCGTAAGAACAAACGCGCAAAGAGTGAAAAGAATGTGGAAACTTTCGAAGGACTCTCCAAGGAGGAGTTGGAAAAGCGCCTAAAACGGGCCGAGAAGTTTGGGGTTACAAATGAAAAGGTGGAGGCTATGAAAGCTGCTTTGCGTAAGTTTCGATTCGATTCCTAAAATTTTTCATCGACCGTCGCTACATCAGCGTGTGTTCGGTGGGGGGAAGCCTTGTCTTTGTTTATTCCTGTAGTTGGCCGTGTCTATGGTAAGAGAAATTTAGGCTAGTTTAATGGTTTCTGCTTCTACATACTACCTCTAGCCTGTCATGTCATGGAAAATATACTGTGTAGTTGTGATTCCAGCCACACAGCGACTGAAAACCTTCATCCAGACACATGATGAACATGTTTGTTTGGAGTGAATCCATGTTGCTTTCCTAAGACATCCTACCAGTCCTTTCCATAATTTCCAACAGCTTCAGTGAAGGGTAAAAGTGGCAAAGAAAAGAGGGCCTGTTGTGAATGCGAAGTTTACAGACTACAAGCGTGATTCTCTTGTGGCAAACTATTCGATAGAATTCAAGCTTTACCTACATTATTTGCTGGTGTTGATACAGTATTTCAATATTCGTACCCCGTAATAGTTTTTCATAGTTTTCAAAGAGTTACTAGGTAGTGTTAGTAGTACCGGTAGTATCATCCATCGCTGGAGATCCGTACAGTAGTACAGTACGTGCGTACGAGTGTGCACCTGGTCTCTATGTATCAAGGAGGTGTCTTAGCCTCAACGGCTACGAGGGTCGGATACCGTGTAACCGCTGGTCAACTTGTCTTCCCTTTTCACACGACGCAATGCGAGTTAATCTTGTGAATAAAACCGCGGTGTGACAACAAAACCGATCGTACGCATCTATTCCTGGTTCTGGAATCATACCGCTGGTTTCGAAAATCAGAGACGATGTACTCCCAATACTGTCACATACAACCAGCAGTACGATTCAACAAGCGGGAGCTGGTCACAAATTTTGACACAGTAGATTGGATGTCATGCAAAGAGTCCCATGACAACAGAAAAGGCAAGGATGGAATGAAAAGGGGTAGAAGTAGAATAAGTCGTGCCTTTTTGGTTCATCTATAGGTAGCTTTCTAGTAGTAGTATGTTGTCTCAGGCAGAATCTACTCTGACAGACAGCATAGACATCAACTGTGAAAGAATCTCTAGACGGCAACATACGGTTCAACACGCTCCATGGTGAGATACTAGAAAAAGATTAACTCAATAGTTGAAATCTAGCAGACCTCTAGTTTACAATTCGGAGTTGTAACAATAGGAAATGCCAGCGGAAGCGTTGCAGTGAAGTAGAAAATGTATGACTCGCGTGTTGTGTTTGTCCCCCTTTGGCTATATGATCCCACTGGGTTGGTATGTATTACCAAGATTGGTATTGTACAAAGTCCTCAATAGGTTCAGTCAAATTCATACCTTGGGTAGCCCTTGTAGGCTGGGTAATACCCTCTAAAATGTGGTGGAGGTCTTGGAGGTGTCGCCATATTGTAGTACGGCCGTCCGTAACCAAAGTACTCATAATGTCGAGGAGGCTCCCAACTTCTGTAGTATCGGAACTTGGCAGACCTAGGCGATACTTTGGAAGGAGTCTCAGGCCTTGATACCACAGGGGCTGCCTTGGGCACCGCCTTCCGTGGTGGAGTTGCAACAGCGGAGCCTCCCTTTAGGGAAAGCATAGCCGCAATCGCTGCCTCTTCTTCGGCCACCAAGGCTCCACTGGGTTCTTGTTCTTTGTCCTCGTCCACTTGCGAAGATGATTTGGGGAACGTTGGTTCCTTCGGCACCAAGATTTGAGAACTCAAACGAGATTCACGTGGAGGAGTGACCTGGGCAACCCTGTGTGCATCCTCGTATGATCTTTGAGAGTCGAAGGACACACAGGTATAGATAGGCTCACTTGGGGGAGAAAGTCTCTCCGTTGGTCGGGGAGGAACAAAAGGTGATCCATCTTGCATGATGTCCGACCTCGAGTCCTGCCCAGAACCCCCACGGGGCACGTCCAAATCCTCTCTTCGTTGTTCCAACATAGCCTGTCGCTTCCTAGCACGGCATCGTTGCTGTCGCAGCCTTGCGGCAGCTCTCTTTCTTGCTAGACGCTCAGTGGGCGTTAGCTTAGTTGGGGAGTTTTCCTTGATTTTCGCTGCCATGGTTGTACAAGCGTGATACGAAAGGTTGCTCGTTCTGGATCAATTTTTATGGTTGTGACAGGATGCTCCATGGGCCCCTCGTTCCGTTTCTGGCAGGTGCTGACCGTAATTTAACCGCTCGTTTGCGTGATTAGACAACTCGCGATCGGAGGGCCGTTGGATACCCGGGAACCGTCATAGTGATATTCCATGTGTGAAATATACATACAGTTATATTTATATCAATAGCTATCGCGATGAGAGAAGCCGATGAATCGCTGTTCCATGTTCAGCGCAGAGTTACATAGTCTAGTTGTGTGTGTGACAACGTCACAGATTACCAAACGCAACCGAAGGGAGTCGACAATCGTCACCAATTGAGCACGCTTTGGTTGACAATTGTCGCGATGGCGTGAGGTCTATTGTGAGAAGCATATACTATTGAAAAAGCGTGTGATTTCAGTTTTCCAACAGAATGTCCAACAGGGAGGAGTCTACGACGCCAACTTTTGCCTTGCTTCGCAGGTACGGGTACGGAATTTCACTGGCTGTGATCTTGCTGGTTGGTACCATTGTATTCCTCCACGAAGGCGGCGGTTCAAATGAACAAATTTCAGGACAATCACGACGTCTTCCTGGGGAATACGAGTTGGACCTGAGCGATGAAGACATGCAGTCTTTAGCAGCACTATTGATCCTGCTGTTTCTACTGTGTTGCATCTGCAACTGCTTCTGTAGAATGGGACGATGTGGTATATGCGATATACTGGGTTGTATCTGTCTCTATGAGCTGTGCTGTGACGATGCTCGTATTGGCGACTTCGAGTTGATGCCTGTGTGAGGTCTTACTGACTCGGTGGCTTTGCTCTGTGCTATTGTGCTCGTCCGCAAAATCTTCTTGGTCCATTCCGGTGGCCAAGGTTTGCCAAAGCTTGGATCTTGGCTACTCTTCCCTTGGTCCATCATTTGGTATCTAGCATCTGAAACCTACCACAATATTCCATCTTGGAGGACGAAAGAGGAGGCTAACTTGATTCTAAAGCAATTCCTGTACTTGAGACAACAGAACAGATAGATGAAACTGAAAAATTCTATAGCTTTAATTTCTCCTACCTCCATGTAGCGTTTTCCACTTGAGGCACCTATCGTATCATCACCTCGTAAATGTCAGGGCTCCTAGAAAGGTTTGGCGTTCATTGGATTCTGTTGATATGGGATCAACGACCTCAAATTTCCAAAATTTTTGTCCACGACTAGCCATGCCAGCGTAAGCCATGACTGAAAAAAAATGATGAGGTCAAACTAGTGACTCGAAGAGAATTCGAATCTCGGAGTGTGGCCAGAACGGATTCGGGCAGCCCAGACAACAGTGAACTCATTTTTATCTGTTCGTATTTCGTGTCAAACCAGAGGAAACAGCAAAACAAACATCTGCAATGAGAGCTTCACTCTACCTAGTCTGCATGTTCTTTTGCGTTGGCCTATCACAAGCTTTGCAAGTCTCCGAGAATGATCCAGAGGGGCACCGGAGCTTTCGGGGTCTGAAAACAACCGGCGTATACTCGCTTCAAGATTTTGAGGACTTTCAAGTTAACAGTGATCAGTTGGAAGGGGCTGAAGTTGGATTCATTCTTGGAATTGCTGTAGTAATGATATTGTCACTCTGTTGCTGCTGCTGCCGCGGAGGTGGTGGCTATGGACGCCGTGGGTGCTCTATATGGGATGTTCTTTTGTGTGCGTGGATTTGTGAAATTTGTTGCGACGACCGTCGCAGTGAAAGGTCTCGTCTATTAAATTATTGAGGCCTGTTATTTCGCAAAGGTTCAAGGTTTCCAAGTGCAGCAGTGAAATGATTCATTGTGCAAGGAAGTGCATTCTTAAGACGGGAGTTGCAAGAACTCCGAACCTCGGCAAGCGTGTTCATCCCTGAGAGAACTCCGAAGGCTCCATGTTCAGACTTTAGTGTAGTATAAGCCTTCTAGTGTGCTTTCAATCTTTCCATCGACAAATTTGAGGGTGTTCTTGGAGTAACCTGAGTAGAATCCCGACGTCGCCCTGGGCGCCACTGAGCACTTCAACTACTTGCTCAGGAGATACATCAGGGTTGACCAAGAAGCGACGCCCCGCTTTGTTCAAACTCACATAGAACTTGGCTTCTTCGCGGTAACTGAATGGGATGTTTATCTGGAGGCGTTGAAGAGTACAATTCCTTTCCAGACTTTCTAGAACGTTGTCACAGGCAGCCTGACCAACACGATGTGTGTTGTGTGTCTCGAGAACCGTGATTGTCTTGTTGTGTTGAAGTAGCATTGCCAGGGCTGCTGCTCCCTTGTCTGTGTTCCCATTGTCGTTCAAAATCAATTCTTGTAATCGAGAAACCTTGTTTTGCCCAATCTCTTCAGACAAGGCCACAAAGTCGCAATCCCCAAGTCCTACTCCCGAAAGTGTCAAATTCACCAAGTTTGGAGATTGAACCAATCGCCTCAAGGAGTCTCTTCGAAAACAACAACCTTGCCATCGCTTGAAACAATCCCAACATTTGAGGCGAAAGGTTTCAAGGGATGGGATCGTAAGAACAGAATCCAGCAATGGCTCAAGCACAGGGATATCTGAGAGAGTATCTGTTGCATAAATCATAAATTCTTGTAGCTCAAACTGACGAAGAGTGGGATGACTCGCAATGGCTCGACCAAGAACAATTACATCATGTAGGTTATCAATGGACAACTTGCCATGCAGCGAGAGTGTCTCCAAATGATCCATTTGCTTAATACACTTAACCAAGTCTTGGAAATTTCTTCTTGTAGGCGAATGGAATCCTTGACTTTGGAAGAGTTCTTGTTTCAAATGGAGCGTCTTGATGGCGGGCAAGTTCTTTTTCAATGTCAACAGTAACTCTTCGCACTCGCCTTCGTTGAGAGCACCAATGGTTACCGACGAGGTCATTTCACTTTTGTTGATTGGAACTGTAGCTTCTATTGTTTGTGAGTGCAAGGAGCGCATCCTTCATGAGAATCTGGCGGTGAAAGCACCGGAGGAATGCAACACTGAAGAAAGAAAGCTGTTTGTGGGTGCCTCTCTCAACCTTGCATAGAGAAAATGGGAGAAAAGCAGCAGACTGGATCGTGAACGTCGGTGGTGTAGAGTGGCCTTTATGTGCTGCGAGGCATGAAATCCATGTCGAGCTCAAAGTTATGGGTTGAAATTTAACCGTGAATCCAAAGAATTAACCAAATTCTACGCAACGGATTGCCACTTCCTCCTTATTTCGCTGGATCGAAGGGCAAAGAATTATCGGCCGTCCATATAACGGTCAAGATTGGACGAACATGGATAATGTCTACGAGTACGGCTTGTTGGGATTTAGCGTGAAACAAACAACATCACGAGGCCTCATTCCTTATTCCTTTGTTCCACTTCTGACGCCCGGCCAAAGGAGGTTGCGAAAGATCATCGATATTTCCGTATTGCAACGATCGCACGAGTGACTAACTGTAAGCAACCGTAGAATTCCAAGAAGTACAGAAGCTTCATCCCATGCCTTCTCCTTTCGGGAGGAAAGTTCATGCTCAAGTGATTGTATTTTGTCTCATTGCTTGGCATATCTACGGAAGTGTGGCTTACTTTACCACAGCGAATCGTCTCATCCTTCGTTTCGGTGATGGTCTGACCTCCTCATTCCAGACCTGTCCAAATCAAAAGGCGGTATTCACCACCTCGCCAATACTGGCACCCACACTTTCGAAGCAATGGCCTCTTGCAGCTGGCTATTCTTCTACCAACAACGATAATGACTCCGAGGATTCACTTCACGCAGAAAATGATCCCGACCAGACTTCCAGAGAAAAGCACCTCATCAATCTCAATGCCTTGCTGACCGTGTTGGTAGGGCAACAAAAAGCCGAACTGGATCGTCTCCATCAAAAGGTTGATCAACTTCAAGCAACCAACCAAGCTTTGGTCAAGGCACTGCGTTCGGCAAGAAAATGTATACAATCTAGGATTGATGCATCCAAGTCCGACCTGGGCTTGTCTACTACTACATCCGCCACACGTCAAGAAGATTCAGAAACAATGCTGGATACAAAGGCGAATGCAAGCATGTATTTCCCTATTTTGTCCAATGAATTATTTGATGAAACTACAATCTTTGGAAATGCCCCTGCTTCTGTCCAGCAAGCGGGGTGTGATGCAGGACGAGCCGCATTGGGAGCCATGTTGATGGGGAACAAACGAATGCTTGTGGATATAAGGGATCCTGACCTTGCGACTGATATGGAATTATTGCTGGAAGTGATCGAAGCGGTTGTCAAACCACTAGCGGAGGGATTGCGAAGTTCCAACCATCGAGTTCGAATTGTTTTTCCTCAAGTCACGCAATTGGTTCGGTTCCGACAAAAAGGCATGTCAAAAGGAGGGATAGATTCAAGTGTGCTTTCTAGGTATTCAACGAGGGAAAGAAACAAACTTTTGGTTGTGGTTGCTCCCAGACCGGATGATACGGAAAAGCTGCAACAAATGCAGAGATTCATTGCTGATCATGAATCAGACCAATCCATACTGCTACTCAACTACCATACGGAACCGGTGAAACAGCTCCCTGTTGACTTGGAGCCTGTCTATCATATGCAACTCTTCTCCCTTGAACCAGTTCCTAATACCACCGATGAAGAAACCGAGCCCATGACAGGCAACTCATCTCAAATCATTCACTCGGTCAACGACTCCAACATCGATGAGTTGAATGAAGACGAAATCGATGCGGTAGTCGATCAAGCGTTGGAGCGCCCGCATGCACCATTTGCAACAAGTGCACTGCTCGTTCGTTCATTTCCAAAGTGAGTTTCTTATCTGGTACTGTGTGGAATGATTACTGTTTGATTGCTAACCATTTGATTGGCAGCCCATGGCATTTGTTCATGGATTTGACTCCAAGTATGGGAGATTGCTTTGAAGTGGTAGCTACCTTTGATACAGAACCTAGTGAGAAGGATTTAGATGCGGCTATCACGGAATGCTTGGAAGGCAGTGAACGAGAGGATGCCATAGTTCGACAAGAAATGAAAAAACATGTCCAACTATCATTTGACGACGACGATTTTGCTATTGTGGACAGTCGTTTCTTTAAACCGTGACAGAACCGTGTGGTCTCTTATGGCTGCGTCTTCATCTACATTTGAGACAGATCATTGGCCTTACTCTTCTGAGTCATCTTCTTCTTCGAGCAACTCTGCCACTCTATCTTCCGAAACCTTGAGCTTCTGCTCGAGTGCGGCATTCTTGCGAAGAGCTATCGTGAGAGCCTCCGTCATTTGTTGCTGCAACTCCGCCACTGTTGACTGCAATGTCTCCGATGTTTGTTTGTTTTCCAAGACAAGTTTCTTGTTTCTCTCGCGCAGCGATACCAACTTGAGAAAGAACAGAACATGTGAGTAAAATCTGCCAATGTAGACCCTGTGAGCAATTACAGCAGCACGATGCTTACCTCCTCGAAAACATCCCGGAAAGGGGTTACTCGACCTTCGTAGTTTTTTCGAATAGCATACAGTTGGTTTTGTAGTTTTTGGTTTCTTCGTTCTGTTTCTTGTGCACACTGTTGTTGCTCCATCCAGTTGGTATACAATTCTTGTATTTGGAGCTTCTGAGCCTGACACGAAGCACACGAGGAACATACAGCAGGCAAATTTGTTTCATCGATAGCAGCATCTCGGTGCTCTTGAATGGGTAGCAACACAGACTGTTCCAAGATTGTAGATGATAGCTCAGAAAACACGACGGGCTCGGAAACTTTATCGAGCTCCGTTGCTTGATTCTGGGTTTCATCCTCTTTCTCCTCTCGTTGGATGTCTAGGGTATCCTCTGCATCATCGTCCATGGGTTCTTCCGTAGTGGTACTCTTTTGAGGAGAAAGATCATCGAGAGAAATGCGGCCTTCTTCCAAGTGTTCCATGATCAAGTCTTCCGACGCTTGCGACAAGGAGTCTTCCATGCAAATAATACTCTCTCGTCGTCGCGCCTTGCGCTCAGACACAAAGCTGAGGTGTGGGAAGGAAGCTTCGTCGGGGGTACCCAACTCTAGTGAAATCTGCTGTGAAGGAGTAGCTTGACCGCTAGGTTCTGGACAACTGTCTTGGGATGGTGTCGCCTGATCATTGGGTGGAGTAGGTTGAGGCAACAAGAGAAGGGACGCATCTTGACGCCTCTTTCGTTTGGGAACGGAAGGTATGGAGAGTTCTGGAGAGAAGTTTTTTCGCCAATCAAATGAACTGGAATCCTCATCTTGGGGGAGTTGGGTCGGCTGACTACTGGGATCTTCCTCCAACCTGGCTGTAGCTCGAGACTTTTGGGGAGATACTGTAGGACTGTCCGAGGGGTCCAGATCGTTGTGATGGTATCCGGGACAGAGGGAATGCCGACGATTGGAGTTGGCGGAATTCTCGGCGAAGATTTCTCGAAAGGGAGTAGTTGACAAGAGAGGAGTTGAGCAATGGATGCTTGGAGGCTCCATGAGAATTCCCATGGAAGATTGTTCATCATCTGAAAAAGGAATATTTTCCTTGTCGAATGAATCCATGGGATCGGGTGAGAAAGTGGAATCCTGGCGAGGAAAGCGATTCGTCTTGGGCGATGGAACCGCACAAGACAAGGGCGAGAGTGATCCTCTGGGTTGTGAATCTACTACAATAGTGATGGATGAAGGAGTGGTAGGAGGCAGCGAATGGCTCGTGAGGACATTGGGAAGACTCTTTCTCTCTGGTACAGGAGGTTTGCTCTTGAGACGAGAAGCAACGGTTCCTTGTTGGTACAATCGATCGGACGTCGGAGTATTGGAAGTACTGTTGGGTCGGACTCTCACTTTAACCCGTTTGATATTGTTGTTGTTCTTGTTAGTAATATCGGTGGGTGGCGGTAGAGGCATGGATACAGTACTCTTCTTACGATTGTTCCGGGTGGAAGTTTTGGTTTTGTCGTTTCGTCGCTCCTCCTGCCATCGTCGAAGCATTTCTTCCCTGGACAAACGACGGCCCGATGGAGTTTTAGTATTGGTAGCATTCATCAAGGTTGTCATGGTAATCGTACTGGTTGAGTATTGTTGCCTAGTATATTCTCGTTCACTGCCGCTGTAATCAAAGTTTGTCAAGGAGCTGCTCTCGTTGTGTTCTCGCAAGGTTTTTGTGATGATGGATGATGTGCAAGCAGTAGTTCAAATTACCGGTATTAATATGTTGTGTAACGTTGGGAGGGCCAGTGTGTCACGAAAGATGTGTGAGGCGGGACTGTTGGGTGGAGGTCGGTGGGAGTCTCAAGGATCCCCAGTTGACTCCTACGAGTCACTCCCATAGGAGTGGAATTGGTCTCTCGCAAAAAAGACACATCCACGGGTGTTGGTGGTGGAAGCAACAGGGAGACTCTTGATAACCACACAAGAAAGGAACCAAGAGCCTACTTTGGGTTTCACACAAGAAGATGAAGGTTATAACGGCAGGGGGAGCTGCCAATCCTGGCAACAAATCCAAGAAAAGGTCAAAAAAGGTTCCAAAGGATGTGGAAGCAGGTGGCAAAACAAATGCTGACGCCGTCTTGTTGCCTGAAACTGAAACGGCGGAACCCTCCTCGTCTCCCTCCACCGAACCTCAAGCCTCCTTCCAACTTGAGTTAGAAGACCATACGCAGTCAGCAGAGACTGAGGATTGCTTGGATTCCGTTCTTCACCCAGTGGACGATGACCGACCCGTTAGACGCAAGTCGGCCGATCCTGTCGAAATGCAAAAGCTCATTGAGGAAACACCGCCTGCCGATGCTTCTTCCTCCAAATCTTCAGAGTTGTTTTGGCTCTTTCTCTGCTTCGTTGGTATCATGGCTTCTTTTGTTGTCTATGGTATTCTTCTAGAGTACACCACCAGTGGAGGTAGAAAGCTACATGAACTTTCCTTCCTCTTTGTCACCTCGTCATTGTACACCATGACGGCAGCAGCCGGCCGATATGTCCGCGCTGAGACACCCACTACCATTCCACCAGCTCGCTTTGCCATTCTGGGACTCACCAGTATGGGAAGTACCTTTTGTTCTGTCCGCTCTCTCCGGTACGTGCACCTCTAGTTGGTTCGTGGGGTGCGGTCACATGTCCCATTCTCACCGTCATTCTTCAGTTATGTCATTTATCCCATCCAAGTCTTGGCCAAGAGTTGCAAGCCTGTTCCTGTCATGCTCATTGGTGCACTCATGGGCAAAAAGTACAATATGCGCAAGTACATCAATGTTGCCATGATTGTGTCTGGAGTTGCCCTCTTTATGGGGGGAGGCGATTCCAAAAAGTCTTCCAACGATGACCATTCCGCCTCGGAACAGCTCTTTGGAATTGCCCTTCTCTTTATCTCCCTTTGCTTCGATGGAGGCACAGGGGCTTACGAAGACAAGCTCATGTCCGTCCATTCCGTCCAACCCTTTGATCTCATGTACAACATTCAGTTGGGAAAGACCATTCTTGCCGGTGTCTCCCTCTTGGTGCTTAACCAAGTACATGTCTTTGTGCAAATGTGTTCCGATATGGGATTCCTTCTCGTTGCGCTCGGTCTCAGTGGAGCGCTCGGACAAGTCTTTATCTTTGTCACCATTTCCAAGTTTGGTGCTCTCACATGTTCCATCATTGGATTGGCCAGAAAAATCACTACTCTTGTCTTTTCCATTTGGTACTTTGGTCACCATCTCAATGGATTCCAAACACTTGGATTGGTCATTTCCGTCTCGGCCATGGTTCTCAACTTTATGGGTAAAAAGGGCGGTGGCGGAGGAGGCCACGGTGGTGGTGGTCACCATCACAACAACGACCCACCACCTCCCAAGGATGAACTTCCAGAAGATATGCAACAAATGCTAACTGACTACCATGATGATCCAGAGGCGGCCGATGGTGATGTCGAGCTCAAGTAGTATTGTAGGGTAAACATAACTTCATGCTTGTTTGGTGAATTCAACTCTAGCTACGGTAGTATTCTTCTGTGAGTGATACTGCAGTACTACTCCTAATACGAATCCTAACTACCAACCGTGTTCATGGACTTCGCGTTTTGCATTATTTAGTTCCCTGGTGCGGCACGAAACTTGCGATGCCGTTCACAGGCACTGCGAAACGCCCGTGCAGCCAGGTAAAAGTCGTCCCGAGCAAGACCACCTCCCAAGGCTCCCAAAAACTGCGCTTTCGCATCTTCTGGGGCGTTGGCAATCGATTCCGATACCCACTGGGATACACCCTGTGGAGACAGCAGGTTCATCTTCCAAAGAATCCCTGTTATGGAACCGTGACCTGTATCAATGTTGTGTGCTGGAAGATCCCCCATCAAAGACCTCATTAGGTTTTGTGTCACCCCCTTTCCTTCATTCCAAATCACGCGCTCCAGAGCTTGCTGAGCCTCCGGTTCGTCCTTTTCCCGAAGGGACAATCCGTAGGTAATGGCATGTTCCAGGAAATTCATGGTCCCCTTGCTGGCATCCCGATGATCCAGTTGCATTCCCACAATGGCGCACTGCATCAGCAAAGGGAGAAGTGGACTAGTCACCAACGGCTTGGGACAATGAGACACCATTCGTCCCATCAAATAAAATAGCTCTTCCACCACATCTGGATGTCGGACCAGATCATCCAAACTTTGTAGGAAAGAGAACGACGTATTCGCCAATGCATCAATCATCGCAAACAGCTTTGGTGCGTATCTTGGGTCCATACCATATTCCGTCACGCAAATACTGGCGGCGTATAGAAACGAACTTAATCGGGTTTGCTGGTAGCTTCGCACCAGTTGTTCCATCAAGGCATCAACCATGGGTGCGTACGCAGCTGCACCACATGCTCGCAATGCATGCTTGTGCAATCGGCATATCTTCTCCGCAAGGTGTGCGTCTTGAGGGAATCGTGTCAGCGCTGTCTCGAGGAGGGTCCAACTGGATGACACGATGTCTACAATAGGATGAGACGGTGCATTTGGAGGCGCCCGCAAGATTCGCACCAAGACAGTCAATCGATCTATCTCAGGGATAATGTGTTGCTTTGGGTTGGTGGTGGGAGTCGCCACAGCAGAAGCAAAACGGTTTCCAATGGGCTGAACCAGCCTTTGGACCAAACCAGACGGATCTTGTGGAGTGTCGGTGAGTTGTCGAGACACTGCACGACACACACCTTCCAAAACTTCTAGCTCATCCTTCAGAGCCAGCCTTCCAGGCTGGGCACTGATTTCATTGTAGAGATGCAATACAGGCTCGCCCATCGACATCTCTCTGTTGGAACAAAAGCAAAGCTCCTTGATGGCAATGGCTGCAGCCGGTGCAACAAGTGGAATCGTAAGCCCATGTGCGAGCAAAGGCAGCAATGGCTGCAAGTGCTGTGGATGTAGAGCCAACCAAGAAGCATATTTTCCAACAATCTTACTTGCGGTGAAGCGGAGCGGATTCACTTCCAAGGGCAAACGAGGAATCAATTCAAAGCAGAATGGGAGTACCTCGCTTTCATCACACGGGACAAAACGGAAGATAGCTTGAATACACATAAGGCATGATTCAATCCCATGCCATCCCGCTTGAGAGTTCCCTTGAGCATGCTGACACTCATTCCGCAGAATGCCCCCCAGACGCTGGAGAACAGTGTGTCCACCCAGTAGACGGCAACAATCTTCCACAGTTTCCGAAACGTAGTACCGGTCGCGGTGAATGTCGTCTACTTGATCCTCAGGAAGTTCATCGAAGTTGTCAGGATAACGCATCAGACTGGAGGCACAAATATCAATCAGCTGCATCAAATGGGGAGTGTACCGATCGACAAGTTCTTGTCGGAATTCATACGGCTCGATTCCTTCCAATTCCACGACCATGCGATACCAGAAGTGAAGGGTGATATTGGCGACTTCTTTTTCTTTGATCCCAGAGCAGCGAACAACCCATTCAACAAGCTGAATGGCATCATTCGGATGAACAGACAGAATCAGACTCATATACGACTCCCCCATCTCTGTGATGATTCTACAATACGCCCGGAGAACGTCCTCATCCTCCGATTTGAGAGCTTGATCAAAAGGCAACTGTGACATCATGGGAATCATATTGTGGACCAAGCCGTGGTTTCGAGGGTTAATACTTGGGTACATTCGAAGGATTTCCACCATGACATCAGTCGCTTCCTCCAAAGTGTCGTGATTGGTGAGGGCTTTGACTGCTTGGTGCAACAATGGGGTCGCAAGAAGGACATCAGGAGGGATGGGAACATAACGCACCCAACAATGAAATACATTCAGCTTTTGTTGCTCAGAGCCACCGCATGTACTAAGGAAATCAAAGACTTGGCCTGCGTTCGAGACGAGCTGATCTCTCATGTAATATCGCACGTTCTCATCCACCAAGATGAGGCGATCTGAGGCGCATTCTTCAGGCAATACATTCAACACCTGCAGACTGATATTTCTGTCTTGTGAAGACCCCAACAAGTCACTAACGATAGTGGTCCAACCCATCTGAACGGCTAGTGCAGATATGCACATGGCCAGTCGATGCAAAAGTGCTACATCTCCCTGTGAGCCGTATCTTCTTAGATGAGCCAAAAGAGAATCTCTGAGAGATGCTAGCGATGCGGCGGGGAGCTGATAGGCATCGGCTCGGCATTTGGTGTGTAGAGTCTGAGCGGCGAAGAATCTTCGCTGTTGCTGTTGAACCATGTCCTCTGGTCCCGCTGATTGGAGGAGACGATCACAAACCATCCAAGACACTTCCGTCGCTTGGAAACTAGTCAGATACCTGTCGGCAAGCTGTCGTTGCTGGAACCACTGAGAAGAATTGTCCTGTAGATTGCTGGGACCATTGGGCTGAGTCGAAAACACGGCATCCAAAGCTAGGCGAATTCGTTGGAGTTCTTCATCAATGTTGTTGCTGTGACTCGGTAGCTGTGCCATAGTGGACATCTGTCTAAGGGTCGAGTTTGCAAGCTCTATACGTTGCACAATCTGGGAGGTGTGGAGTTGGTCTTCCGGAGAGAAACGAGGCAATGAAACAGGGTCCAAACGTTGCCCAGTTGTCTGTTTTTTGTGTGAGTACTCGTACAGCAAGCTTGCAAGAAGACGAACGAGCGATGGCCAGAACGTGCTCTGTTGACTACGCACTGAAGAACACTTCTGACGTTTAATTGCGGTTATTGGTGGTAGTTGTTGCCTATAATTACTACTAGGCAAATCTAGTCGTAGTGGGAAAAAGCAATGCCATACCCAATAATAATCCGTTAGCATAGAACCAACAGATCAAATAAATCAAAACCGACTACTAGTACTAGCAATAGAGCAGTACGAGTACCTGGGTATTGTATCTTGTATCCCTCACACAACTACTTTACGATGATCTATTGTTGTTCAGAAATAATGCGAGCGCTATATTTGGCAGTAGATATGTAGCGACTTGTTCTACGCTGTCGAGTTCATTCGTTTCCTCCTGCCTTGATTGTTGCGAGGTCGTTGCTGTTGGTGTTTCTGATCAGACGATGATCGTTTCCTCCTTCTTCTGTTGAAGTCCTTCTTAGCTACCGAAGCATTTGCGTGTGCGTGCTTCACAGGTTGTTGTCTTTTTGATCGGCTGGTATGATGCTGACCCAGCACTGCAGCCAGCTCTTCCTTAACCTGACTCAACAGAGGGCCACCCATGGCCAGGCCATCCAAAGCAGCTGCTACGTCGCGGTAGGCGTGGCTATCAGTCTCGAAATCTCGCTCAGCTCCCTCTCGCATGAACTCTGCGATTTGCAAACATAATCGCACACATTCTGCTGCCCTTCCTTCCGAGCTCACGGCTTCGTCTGCCATTGTCTTTATCAGTAGAGTGTAGAAATCGGACCAGCTTGACAGTCTAGGGTTTCGTAACACTGCCTCATATCGATAATCAAAGCCATCGTCGAACATGACAGGTTCAGACGACACGTTAGACGTGGAAGCACTGGCAAGTGTTCTCTGCAGGATACGATACTCGTCTGTTCGGCGAATAATCTTATCAGCCCAGTTCCAGATTTCTCTGGAATTCTTGCCATCTGTGTCCAAATCCCGAAGCGATGCAAATGCCTGACTGTAAACGATTGCCGCATTTGCTGCCAGATGTTGAAGTTGTCTCGAGTCATCATGTGTATTCTTATAGATGTACAAAGCAAAGTCATCAAAGGCCTCCACAGCCTTCATGATACCAAACACGTAATCGTCCCGGCTTGTTGGGTTTTGCAATCCACATTTGCAGAGGGCCTCTATCGAAAGGGCGAAAACTTTGGCATCCACGAATTGACCTGGTTGCTCCTTGTATGACTCGATGATAGACTGGATCAATTCAAGGTTATCGGTACCATCAACATTCTTGGTTGACTTCCTCGATGCACGCGCCAGAAGGGGAATCAACTGAATACGACTGTCGTCAGTGGAAATACCGGCATCTGCCATGACTCGTACCAAGGATTCAACCCGCTGTGTGTCCCCAAGATATGCAGAAGCCACTAGCAACGGATGAAATGTTTGCAGTCTCAAGGTGACGGAATCAGAGCTCAGAACTCTCTTGAGAACATCCTCTGCTTTCTGAATACCCTCCAATGTTCCAGTTCGAATCCATGCTTGAATCACACTTTCGTAAGTTTCAATGTTTGCCTTAATGTTTGC
This sequence comes from Nitzschia sp. Nitz4, assembly GCA_013372465.1. Classification (NCBI taxonomy): domain Eukaryota; phylum Bacillariophyta; class Bacillariophyceae; order Bacillariales; family Bacillariaceae; genus Nitzschia; species Nitzschia sp. Nitz4. The sequence continues at coordinate 47,079 of WXVQ01000030.1, read as the reverse complement.
ACCAAACGCGTTGTTGTCAATGGCATCCAGCCAGTTGTCCAATGCATACGCTTCACGAACAAGGGGGTCTTGTTCGCTAAAATGAAGAGCCTTGTCCTGGTCAGCAAGAAAACGTGTTGTCAAGTCATCCCACGGGATACATCGACTGTATGGCCGCGTGTGAGCACCGAAAGTTCCTCCGGACCAGCGCATAGGTGCATTGTACACATCAATGTCATGTTCCAGAGGGGTTTCTGTCTCGGTAGTTTTCATGGCTTGGAGGCAGTCTAGAATGTATTGCGTATCAAACCCAGAACCAGTACTTCCTGAAGCATGTGCAATGGCAGAGAGACATGCAAGGAAGGACTCCCTGTTGGGATTCCTCCCTTCCAAGTCAGACAAGGGTGTTTTCACTCCAGCTTCGGCTCTTCGACGGATAACACTATTGAACACAGCCGTGGTGGGTGCTGGGAGAAATCGACCGTCATATTCTTGAGTCTTGGTCATGGCGTTCCAAATTTTGGTAGCTTTTGCGGTTACTCGGGTGGGGCTGCCTTCCAAACAATTGATATAGGATGCATAACAATCAGAATCGGGAGCTGTAGAAGGAGAAGCCCACAGAAGGTCAAGAATTTGCTTTGCAGCCTTTTCTACGCCGTGGGTATCCCTTTCGGCAGGAACTCGCTGATGCGAAGTGGCTAGGGCCTCCAACAACATTTTACCAATGGTCAGTCTTGTGGCGTTACGTCGATCATCGAAAAGCGTCCTGCTTTGCTTCTTGCTTGGGTTCATGTCCCGTTGGTGTTCCACCCACGTCAATGCCCTGTCAATTGCGTTTTGACGTTCTTGTTGGGGACATGTGTTCTTTTCGCTCGCACTGGGGCTACTCGATGCCGTTAATGGTCGCCCCTTCTCGATCCACGTTTGCGCCACAATGTCAAGAGCAGTTGGAGCTACAGATGTATCTTGCGATTGCTTACCAACACGTTGCGGGATGAATTGAATGACAAAGTTGTCTTCATCATCCTCGTCCAATTCGTCTGCTGACTCTTCAGCAGAGTACGATGATTCAGTTTCCCAACTAGCCTCCGAAGTAGGAGTGACAGCGCTTGCAGGTTCCGTGGGAAGGTCAAAGAAACTGCTCTTTTTCAGAAGCCCAAACGAGGAATCCCCCTCCAGTTCGTTGGAAAAGAGAGTTTCTACATCATGTTTTCTTCCTTGAGACTTGCCGAGGGAGAACACATCTTCCGAATTGTCCAGTCCAATTTGAGGATCTTCTTCTGGGGCCTCTCCATCCACCGTCTTGGTAACTCCTTCGTGAAATGTCGACGGATGATCTGTACAGAAACGAGGCTCGGCCTTTTGATTTAATTCAAACTGCATAACATCGTAAGCCCGCAACGCAGCCGCGATGATCGCATCATCCTTTCGTGCATACCAGTGAGTCCCACCATCGGTCAAGGCTACGTCAACCTTTCGTAGCGCACCCGAGTCATAGCGATTGCCTGTGAGTGGGCAAATGAAGGATGCCGTCCACCTGTTTCCACCAGAACCCTTCCAACTTCCCATGCTTGCCACAAAGTTATCCTTGGTAATTTCTGTGTGATGACGCTTTTGGAACCATTCACTCAAGAGCTGGACAGCCTGACTTTGGTTGGTGCAGTAACCCATTAGTTCTTCTTCCGAGAGACTATCCACAGTATCATGCTTAGCCACCATGGCGCGAGCCAGTGCTGCGTGGATAGCATCACCCTTTCTACGGTACCAAAATCGCCCCTCTTCCTGCATGCGCTGTTCGTAGTCAAAAAGCTCCATGGCAGGGAAACGAGTTCCAGTGACAGGGCAACGGAAACAAGCAGTCCACCAAGTGCCTCCCTTTTGCTTTCCTTTGGAAATCATGGTCTCAGTCTCGACGACAAGATTGTCATCGAACACAACCTTGTGATGTTGCATGTACCAGAGTTGCAGTTGACTCTTTGCGATAATGGCACCAAACCGGAATGGATCAAGAGGTTCACCCGATGGAGGCTGTTGTGCAATATCAGGACAATGACAGTGCAAGGCATTCATGGCCGCCGATTGGTTGGCCAACTTTTTCGTAGGAAAATAGGTACGCCGGTCGTGCGTTTGGGCAAAGGGAGCCCCTGGCAGAAAGGAAGCTTGCGAAACATGACCTGTAATGGGACAAGTGAACGAGGCAGTCCAGAGTTGTTGGGAAGGGGCCGATCTGTCTACCAGCGAGGTTTCAAGAAGTTTACAGTCAAAACAGTCCTTGATAGAAACATCAAAGTTGGCTTTGTACCAATTGTTCAATTTTCCCCGAAAATTGTAGCGAAGTTCATCCGACACGAAATCATCTTCATCGTCATCGACAACGGGAATCAATGGAACCTTGGGTGTAGCTGACAAATCTTGCTGAAGCTCTTCCGTGCTATTGCTGCTGTCTCCAGTAGAAAAGTGACGAAACTGTCCAATTAGCAGGCTTGTGTCGGTCGAACCCAAGGGGAGTGTTGGTCGAATGGATTGGATTGCAGGAAGCAACGTTCTCTGTGTTCTCTCCAGACTACTTGGTGCCAACGCTAATCTGTGGAGACATCTGGCTCTGATGTGTCTGGAGGGAAAATGTCTCCCACGCAATGGCAAAACCCGATGCATGGTCTTCTTGATGGATTTGGGTTGGAGAAAAATCTTGTGATGATCACAAATTGCTACCTAGATTGGGTTCCCCACCTTCCTTTGGAAGTTGCTTGGTGGGCAAAGAAGCATCACGGGATGGCCGACAGACCATTCTCGTCGTGAGTCCCACTGCTCACCTGTGACGTCACGTCAGCAGAACTCCTCCGCCAATTCTGATTGGCTAAATACTTCGCCAAGCGTATTCGTTGACGATCCAAACAGGAATCCCATGTGAAGCCAGAAACCACCAACATTCTTGACAACAAGGAACGTGGCAAAGCAGATTTTCGGTTGCGGCGGCATGTTGTGGAGCTGGAAAGCTTGCTCTCTTCAATAATAACCTTCATCCACACACTTTCACATGCAAAAGAATGAAACAGCAACGGCCCCGGCCTTTGTGCCTCCGCCGAGTTCTTGGTTCGAGACAGAACCAACGAATTCTTCAAACCCGATCACAGAATCACACGCCATGCAACCTCCGATTGCGCCCAGTGTCCCGCAAGAATCCGTTCCCTCGCAGATCCAATCGCCGCTACCCCTTCTAGAAGGTCCTGGAACCATTGTAGCCACCAGTGTGACTCATCCCAAGTTTTTTTCTCCTCCAGAAACTGTGGGGCATACCCAACCATCTCCTAGTTGGAAAGAGATTTCCTCTCAAGTATTGCCGGCTGCTGCCAGAGAATTGCTATCCTCCTCTTGTCGGAGAATTTGCTACACCGCCAGGTTGTCCTATTCCAAGGGTCGATGGCAACGCAAGTACAGTGATCTAGGAAACAATACCGGAGGAATATACCAATCCACCGGCTCTCCGCTCCTGAACGATGGCAAATTGCCACACTTCTCCAGCCTGAGTTGGATTGATCGGCAACTTGTGAAAGAATGGCGTACGTATTTGCCAAATGAAAGTAGTCAAGAAGGTGGAGAAGACCCAACGATCATAGCTGTTGACAATGATGAAGATTCAGATTTTGAGAGAGCGAGGGCGTTGGTTCCAAACCCAATACCTCGTCCCACATGGCGCAAAACAGATGTCTGTCATGCTTGCAAACAAACATTTGGTCCTACACGCTTACGGCACCACTGCCGCATGTGCGGATACAGTTTCTGTCAGTCACATTCCTCTTCGACTCATCCGCTGCCTCAATTCGGATACGATCCCGAAGTACCCGAGCGTGTTTGTGACAATTGCAAGAGAGTACTCACGGAACAAACTCTCGCAGAGAGGGTGGCGTGGCGATTAGCGCGTTGTCGTGATTATGCAGATGGTAATCTGACACCGTATTTTGAAATGGGCTTGGATTCTGCTTCGGAAATCGCCATGAGAATTACGCGAGCAGCCATTGTCATGGCCAAGGCCATTCCGCTTGGAGCACAGGCTACTGTCGCGGTAGAAACAGTTGACGTTCTTCGAAAGCACGGGTTGAATGGTATCTACGGTATCATGTTGCGCCAAGAGTTTCTTGCAGCCGCCGATTTGCTCCAGCGGGCGTTGGGAATTAACAAAGCATCCTGGCCCTTGAGTGTTCACGAACTAAGTGCAGCCATTTTCTATGCTCTCGCACAACACCGAGCCATGCGAGGCCTCTACCCTGACCGTGAAGAAGTTATCCATTCACTTCGATCATCGTCACAGCGATCTCACGTGATTCAAAATACTCTAGTGACTTCAGGGGGCTTCAATGCGAACGTTAGAACCACTGTACCTGCAGTCATTGACAATTTCGCGGAATCGGCACTATCTTTCCACAACAATCCTATTCTCGATCATACAGACACGTACAATCCAGAAGTCTCGACAATGGAACAGCTCAATGAGACCTTCGAGACAGGAGGAAACGACCCTCGAAATCTGGACAACCTGCAGTCTCCCACCAATCACCCAGGATTTGAGCCAGTTTGTGATCATATTCCGGATGCAGTGGTTGCATCTCTCATTTTCTATGCACCAATTGCTCTCAATTTTATCTATGCAGAGAAAGAAGTAGATATGCAACTGTTGGCGGCACAACAAGGTTGGCGATTGGTGTATGCGTTTTTGGAACAAGACCGGGACTCTGAAAAAGTCACGGATCGTCCTGCCTCCGCTCTGTTTTTGCACCATGAACATAAGGTTGCTTGTTTGTCGATCAGGGGAACAGCTACCATCAATGATGTAGTCACGGATATTCGCCAAGTCCCTGTTCCATTTCCAGACCAAGACGTGGGTGGAGAAAATGACGATGAGTGGACAGATGTATTTCGTGGACAAGGACTGGCACTACATGGCATGGCTTCTGCTGCTGTGAATTTGTTTCGAGAACATGTTGACTCCATTGTATATTTTGTCCAACAGGGATATCGCATTCGAGTAACAGGACACAGTTTGGGTGGAGGTGTTGCAGCCATGGTGGGAGTTCTCCTAGTGCGGCACCTGGAACGACATGAAAATCTCTCTATGGGGAAGAATCTTGGAAATATGGGTGGCCCAGATGAGAATTCACTCGTTCGGGTGTATGCCTATGGCACACCATCATGCATGGACGCATCACTTGCTTCGTCTGTTGAAGGTTTTGTTACGACAGTCGTTCTTCATGACGATGTCATTCCACGTTTGACCCCTACTAGCTGCAGAGCACTGTTGAAACACCTATTGTACATCCGCGAGACTTGGGTCAAAAAGCATATTGAGCAAGACTTGAGGGCTGTCAGTGAGCGTGCCAGGGCTGCATGGGCACCGCGATTGCGCCACAACTTCACACTCGCAGCAGCAACTTCTTCTGCTTCCATAAAGAAGTATTGTAAGAAGCAATACGAAAAGGGCAAAGAAGTGCTGCTTTCCACAAAAGTTGGAGATGTTCGCGACCGAGAGAAAGATGAGACCACAGAAAAGAAAGACGACTACTCTGACACTGGAAGTCCCAACTCCCACGGCGACTGGGGTGAACGGTTCTTTGTTTCAAGTGCTTCACCTTCTGTTTCCCAAAGTCTTAACACCAGTTTGGGTGACTCTGATGTTAGTTGCGAACCTCAACACACAGAAAGCGTCGTCGTTGAAACAGACAAGCACACTATTCTCTCTTTCCTAGGTGGCTTCGACGACAAGGTTGCCGGGACAGTGATTGACGGAGACGAATTCTTCGAAACTGACGAGAAACTGATGGAAAGTGACGACGAAGAAGTTGGTACAGTGACAACAGAGCTATTTAGTGATCCACATTCACCAGAAAATGAACACAGTGGTGTGAGTGACAGTTGGTCAATCGCTTCGGAGCAAATGCAAGGTGCAGATATCAAAGAGAAGGTCAACGAAGATAGTGGGACTAATGCTGTCGTCATCGATGAGACGCCACTCCCTCGGATGTTCGTGCCAGGCAAGATTGCCCATGTTTATTCACATTATGGTGTCTACAAGGCAGCCTACGTTCCGAAAGCATTCAGAGAGCTACGCAGAATCAGTATGGCGGGAAACATGCTCAGCAACCATGGCACGAAGGGCTACTTTGAAGCCCTTGTAGAAGTTCAGACAGCGAGATCAGCACCCGAGAGACCTCCTCGATGGACTGCTTTCAATGAGGATGATACGTGCTGTTGCTGTGCAAATCGTTTTACCTGGGCTAGCACCTCAGATAGCGAAGCCCAAGAGGCCAGGGACAAGCACAACTGTCGATCATGTGGAGGACTTGTTTGTGACCCTTGTGCAAAAAACCGCATTCCTATCCCCTCAATTGGACTAACGGTCCCGGTACGAGTGTGCGATCGATGCTACCATGACATGGGTGGACATTCGGTGGCTTCGTCATCGATGACTAGCAGTTTCTTGGCAGTCGAGGAGGAGGAACACCATTCTCCTGATGACGGGTCCACTCCCGAGACTTTGTCGCTGGAACGACCAGAGCGAAGGAGAGAACGACGTAGTGCTGTAGTTGATGAACTGGCTTTACAGATTCGGTCATCTGCTTTAGTTCCTCCTTCGGGAAGGGATGACTATCGCTAGAGTTGTTTTTTACTTCTTGATCTTTATATTGTATAAAATTATAACGTGAACTACCGGTTTTCCTGCAGTTCTTTTGCGGTGCCACTCTTAGCAAAATGGCATGATCATACCCACGATGATTCCTACCAGCTTCTAGGGAAGACTGGTTTGATGGTTCGGACATTTCTTTGAAATGGTTTGCAGACATCTCAATCGCTGGGTCTTGACTGGAGCGTTCCTCACAGGCCTCACGACAGCCGTTGTTCCGTTCGGCACAGTCGAAGAAGTCATTGGCGATATTCTTGAATCGTGGATCGATTTCAGGACTCGCTGTGACGTCCATGCATTTCATTGTTTTTTGTTGGCGATCAGAGTCTTAACGACTTGTCCATTGGAGGATTGGAACAACCAAGGACCTCTTTCAGGATGAGCTTGCTTGATGATGTTTTTACAATTCTAGAAACTGCAACAAAACTTGAGAAGTCCGGACAAAACCGGATTGAAGCGTCCACTAAATATTACGAAGCCGTTTACTTGATGCGCCAGCTCCTTTCCCGGACTCCTCAGGAAGATGCAAACACGCGAAATCTTCTCGAAAGCAAGGTCCAATTCTACACTGAGAAGGCCTCCACGCTTTACTTCGACGACAGCAGCATGCATCCCTCTGCCTTTCCAACAGATCCTCGATCTCCGCTAAGTCATATCTCAGCCCCGTCCTTTTTTCAGGACAACATGGAAAATGCCCAAGAAAACAACAACCCCAAACAATCATCGTCAGTAACAGAGCTCAACCGTCAGGCAGGTCAAGCCAACAACAAACTTGCCAATGCTGTTGATCTCGATGAAACGGGAAATTCCCAGAAAGCTCTACCCGTGTACATGAAAGCTGCAGAGCTTTACTTGGGAGCGATTAAATTGTGCGAGACAATCCCAGCAGGACAATCCAAATCGGTGGCACCTCTACTTGCGAGAAGACTGGAAGGGGTAATGGATAGGATCGAGCAGATCAAGCACCCAAAGAGACACGTCGTCCGCCAAGATAAATCTGGAGATGATCTTCGATCAGTCGCAGGTAGTTTGTCGGCGGCTGAGGTCGATGTGTTAAAGCGCTCGTCATTAATCGCTTCGGGTTTGTTCCTGCCATGGTCCGACGAAGAGGCATTGCAGCTCTCTCATCAAGTACAACAAGGAAATGGTCGATCAAACAAGTTATACACTGACCCCAAAGGCGATTTGCAACTTTCTGAGAAGCAACTGAGGAAGTTTCAGAAGTGGGCGCGACCCAACGAGATTGTCCAAATGCGCAAGCGAATGGGATCCAGACAGGCACCTCCAGTCATGATACGCAGCCTTCATCCTGGAACAATTCGTCAACGATACGTGACGGATTGTAGCTTCATTGCTAGCTTGTGCATCTGTGCCTCTTTCGAAAACCGTTTCCGAAAGCGGCTTATCACTTCCATCATTTACCCTCAAGATAGGAATGGGATTCCTATTTACAATCCAGAGGGAAAATACATGGTGAAGCTTTGGCTGAACGGTGTGGCACGTCAAGTGGTAGTTGACGATCGCTTGCCGATCGACGAGCATTCAAATTTGCTCTGTTCAAGCAGTTCTAGTAGCAAAGAACAGCTGGAATTATGGGTCAGTATCATTGAAAAGGCATACATGAAACTATGTGGCGGCTATGATTTTCCAGGGTCAAATAGTGGGGTGGATCTGTTCAGCTTGACGGGATGGATTCCAGAACGAATTTTCTTTCCCAAGAACCCAGAGAAGGTCCGAGACTTCGAGACACCTCCTGAGAGGGCCTGGGATAGATTGTTCAGCGCCAACTCTTTTGGTGATTGTCTTATCACCGTCTCTATGACGCGGGAAATATCGGAAGAAACAGCCGAGAAGTTGGGACTTGTCACCGGGCATGCGTATGCTGTTCTGGAAGTGGTGCAAACTAGTGCTGGCGTTCGCATGTTGCAGCTAAAAAATCCATGGGCGTCAACTAGTTGGAAAGGCAAATACTCATCTCAAGACAAGGTTAGTTGGCGCAACCAAACTCTACGGGAAGAACTTGGCTATGATCCTGTAGCAGCATTACAGCGTGATGATGGAGTGTTCTGGATTTGCTGGGATGATGTTCTTTTGTATTTTCAAGAGATCCAGCTCTCGTGGAACCCCGCCTTGTTTTCGTATTCCACCCAAACACACAAGTTCTGGCCCGGTGATCAAGGACCTGTCAATGACACCTTCAATGTCGGGGAAAACCCTCAATACGTGGTCACATTGAGCGATGAGGCAATCTCAAAGCAGGCCCCTTTCTGGGTTCTTATATCTCGTCACGTCACGAAACAGGAACAAGAAGGGACCTCAGTTGACGACTTCCTGACAGTGCACATGCTCAGGAACAATGAAAAGAAGGAAAAGATTTGGTACCCTCATGGGCGGAACTCCTTAGTAAATGGAGCTTATACTAACAACCCCCACGTACTTGTTCGCTATGAGATTAGTGGACCCAAAGACAAATATATTTCGTTGGTGCTGTCACAGCATCAAAAGAGTCAAGATCTGGGCTACACGCTTTCATGCTTTTGTACCGAACGGTTTTCTCTTGGTGCTCCACAGAAAGATCTGTCATACGAGATAGTATTGCAGGGCAGCTGGACTGAAGAGAATGCGGCTGGTCCTATCGGGAAGAAGCTATATTTCCAGAACCCGATGTACATGGTACAACTTTCGGACAACGAGACAATACAACTGCGCTGCAGTACGGTGAAAAGCCTTGCAGGTACGAGTTTTCCACGTTGGGATTGCCGTCGCAAACATACTTTCCTCACCCCTCTTTATTAGTAAACATCATCCTGATTTGTGTACCCGACAAAGCCTCGGCAGAAAGTTTGCCTGTCAACACGAAGAGATACGGCACTCCAGTATTGGACTCCGGCAATTACAGGCACGGATTTACAGTCACAGAAAGGACAAAAGTTGCACGAGGGACATATTCGATGATAGTGTCTACGTTTCATGAAGGTAACTTGGGAAACTACAGCATTTCTCTTGCCAGTGCATCAAAAGGAACTGTTAAGGTAGAACGCGTTCAGTAGATATACTACTATTTATCGCTTCCGTCGTTTGCCACCCTTTCCATCTTTGTCCCGGCGGAACATGCCCTTGGCTTTCCCTCGGTTCATTTTCTGGATTCCACTTTGAAGTCTTTGGAACATATTTTTCTTTGGCTCTTGGCTCCCAGTGGATGCAACGGGTGACTGTTCCTTCTTGACCTTCTTAGTCTGGGGAAACATGGCATAGTTACAGTTTGTAAGGAGCAAGTCTTTGGATCGAGCGACAACACAAGCAGTAGTTCGTACCTTTCCTTGGTCCAATAAAGCATCCCATCTATCGAGGTGCATCTTGCGTTTGCGAGACTTTTCCGATTTCTCCATATTCTTCACAATTTTAGATCTTTCCTCTTCCTTTGGAGCCGCTTGTGCCTTTGGCAAAGAGTCGTCCCCGTCGTCCCAGCGGGATACTCCCAAGTTTCCAAGCAGTTGGAATCCTGCCCCCTTTGCATCGCCCTTGGCAAACTTTGACATCCAAGGTTTCCGTTTGCGAGGGCCAAGCATCACCTTTACCGTACCCCGTGAGTCGGAGCTGCCCATAACCACTCGAGTCTTCTCAGTTGGCTTCTTGGTGTCCCCTAAGTCGTTGGACACACCATTACTTTTTGATTTCGCACTGGACGGGGATGCATTTGCATCGCCATTCTCGAGGGGTTTGGTGGCATTATTCTCTGCACCCGAGCTCTCGGATCCAGAATCGTCAGAAGAACCGTCTCTGGCGTCTTCCTGACCAGCCTGAGGAGACAGAGGTGCACTTTTTGTGGCTGTATCTTGTTCTTGCTCTTTTGAACCACTAGTGGACGCTTGCTCACTAGATTCGGATTCCGAGTCACTTTCATCGGAATTTACAACATCTGATTCCTTAGCCGGTGGTGTTGGAGGCATCTCTTCTTTGTTTTTGAACTGAGCAGCCATTGTTTTGTTCCACATATCAGCAAGAGGATGAACTGTGGTCTTGGTAAGGGTAACACTTCCACCTGTTGATTGTGGTGATAGCTGCGGCTGGAGCAACGTGGATGAACCCGTGGACTTCTTTGCTGTGGATGTTTTTTCTGCTTCGTGAGAGGCATTGCTGTTTGCTCGAGCCCGAGCCCTGACACGGGCAAATTCCACCGCTTCGTCGGCAGACATCCCACGTGGTGGAGGCTGCGGGAATTCCAGTTTTACTTCCTTTCGACAGTAAAACAGAATGTAGGCATCCTTCTGCCGTAGAACTGTCTTCTCCGAGACAGGTTCCACAAACGAATCATCGGCGTGGTACCATTGAGCTTGTCCCTTTCTTCCTGGGGTTCGAATGTATGCAGTGTAATGACCAGAACTAGCACTCCCCCCGACATGGACGACAACACCCGTCAAGGAATACGCACACGATCTTCCATCGCTCAAGGGAACATTCAAATCAGCCGGAAATTCAATCGGTTTGGTAATTTTGGATCCACCACGGAAAGAGGCATTGTTTTTTCCATACTGTTTCCATCCACCACCAGCACCGAAACTGGAAAACACTCGTCCATTCAACCCACCACCAAAAGCAAATCTCTTCAGTTGGATGCAAAGAGACAAAGGGGGTCTGAACACGGTCAATTGCTTAGTTGGACAAACATACTTCTTGCAGCCGGAACACTTCCACTGGTTGTCAGCATCCAGTTTTTCTTTCCTGGTGAACTCTTGCAAGGCATACAAAACACTGTTCGACGACTTCTTGCTCACTTCGAGAGAGAGGTCTAGGAAAGGATCATATGTGTTGCTCCGAAAACTACAAGAGGGACACTTGACTTGTGACCGAAAGTAACCACCAAAGATACGATGGACAAATGTTGTCTCATCGAGTCTGGTGGCTGGTAGCCTGTCGCGCCAACCACTAATGTGTTGATTGATACCGGCAGCCCTGAGCTCCCCGTCATGCATCGCGTCCAAAAGGTGAACAAGAAACTCGTGTGCATCTTCTTGCCGACCAGGTCTGAACTTATATCCATTTCGACTGCCGCAACTGGCAAGGGTAGGAAGAGCCTTGACAATGGCTTCTGGTGCAATGGCATTGTCGCCCCTACGACCCACTCCATGAACCTTGTGAAACAGGGCACACATACTGGCAGTGATTTTTTGACCTTGACTCAACTTCTTGTGATTCTGTTTCTGTTTGGCAATGGATTCATTGATGGAAACAAGTGATTGGAAAAGGGGCGGGAGATAGGCCAGACATTGCAGGATGGAATTGAGAAAGCAGGTGTTTCCGAGGTTTGACAAACCTCGCGGGATCACCTGATGCACATACACATGTTCATCCTTCCACTTGTGTGCTTGCAATACCATTTGTTCGTCACAGAGTCCACGTTGAGGAAGATTGAGCTCACCATCTGTGGAATTCGCTCTGGGGCGAAGTCCAGGTTTATCCTTGACAGCTTCTTCCACGGACCGACCGGATATTTGACGATGAACCAACTCCATTTGGGCACGGATGGCATGATCTTGTGGAACCGTTGCTTTCGATTCACTGTTATCACCATTGTTGGATTTATTGGACTTTTTCTTTTTGGATGATTTGGATTCTTTTGTTGTATCAGACTCCTTGTTGTTCGATGATTCTGAGACTGCGACTGCCTTGGATTGCTCCGCCTCGTGGATTGCTTCGAACTTGTCTGCCAATTTTCGTTTCCGATTGGGAAAAAGAATATCGTCAATACTCTCAGACCCATTGGATTTTGATTCTGAAGTACCATCTTCTGCAATGGTTGGTAGCTTCTTCGATTCCTCCAGCGGATCAACCAACGTGTGTTTCTCTTGAAAGGCAAAAGCACCGCGTCCAGAAGCCTTTGGGAATACAAAATCAACGCGCTGGACTGTACTAGACTGTTTCGGTAGATTGTTTGAAGAACTGGTCGGTTCTTGTTTGGTAATTCCCGGAGATGGAGAGGGCAAATTGGAGATTTCAGGCGGCGACGCAACATCTAGAAGGGAGACACCCCGAAGCCTTTCCAGCTCTCTTTTTCGTTTTTGTCGTCTTTTCTTGGAGGACTTGCTCATGTTAAAGTGATACTTCCTAGTATGTTTTTATCCTCTAGGAAGCCAACGACTACTCGAACAACGGCGTATCGGTAGTTGGAGGGGTCCTTGGAAACACTTCGCTCTGCTCCCCGAGACTTTTTCCAACTCCCCAAATGACGATTGGATGCTAAGGGTAAATTCTCTGGTCCGTCTGTCATCGTACGATAATTTGGAATGTCTGTGACGTCAACTTAGCGAGACCACGTGGCAAAACATATGAGCCACATTGACGTTTTGCCACATAGCAAAGATATGGTTGATGACTGGCTGATGCCGTGCCACAAGCCACGTAGTAGTAGGCGGTAGAGAGTCATAGCTAATTCTTGGAAGGACCACCCAACAAACTCTCTCAAGAGAGTATGGCACAGAGAGAGCAAGAGTGTTGGAATGTTCCTGTCAACACGATGACCGATTATAATAAAGTTATTGTACTAGTATGCTTCTGTGATATTTCATAGATAGATAGAACCATAGTTTTATCGTGAAGCATAAATGATGAGGATGAAATTGCAGAGCGCTTTCAGAGTGCCAAGAAGGTAGAGTTGTAAGAACTGTTCAAAGTCCAAATTGCGTATCGTAGAAGCTAATGATCCTACATCGCTTGTTATCCTTGGATGCTGGATGCATCTCCCTCAGAGAGACCAAGTGTCAACTCCGGCAGTTACTGAAGACTTCAATTCTGCTGGGTCCAATCTTTTTAAATCAGACAGCTCGTAGTACTACTGCTATGTGCAGTAATTCTTCGGGCTCGCTGCACGTGCCATCGGGACGTGGTTGGGGTCGGAATGGATTTGAGCAGATAGTGACATCACAAAAATATGTCGGTAAAGTAGGTTTTTGAAAGACTTTGCCCCCAAACTAAGGTAGATATAAGCCACGGTGCCTCTACCAAGCAATTTCCAAACTTCGGAAAGCCGTTATTTACCAATGTTACTAAAACAGCACTTCCTTTCTTGGTGAGTTGGTGGCTTGTGGCCTGACATCCACTTGTTTCCGTCCACCGCACACAAAACGAGCATCCGTCCAATAGGCACCGAACCCACCCTTCCATCAAGCGTGTTGGAGTGTAGACTTTCCCGAGTTCCACCAGACACGTTGTCTCGCTCGCTGTAGTAACAAACAGCGACATAGTAAGAGCTTCATCTAGCCCTTAATGCTGGTGAGTCCATCAGAGTGACGCTCTGGTTCCATGACGAATACGAGTACTTCCCTCCAATTTCTAACATGAACGATCTGATTCTCTGCTTGCAGCTCGCAACCGTTCCGAAAATCGTTTTCGTACTTCCTATTGTCCTGGCATTCCCCGCTGCCAAGTCCCCCTTCATTTCCTGACAAGCCTAACAGTAGGCACCATTTCCACCATGACCAACGACCACGATGACTCTAGCAACGAGGGCGTCGTCCCCCCCGTCGAGGTTGCAGCTACCGAGGACCAACCCCAGTCCGCCCCCAATGAGGATTTCATGAACGATGATGACGCCAGTGGAGAACTCAGAGAGTATACTGGCGTGTTTGAAGGTCCTGAGAAGACGTTGGAGGTATGTTTCCGTACTGTTGACGGGACGTTCCCTCCCCCTCCTACCTCTAGCGACCAAAAACTTGGCCTCCGTCGCTTGACCAGGCCTCAATTGGACCGCATTTGTGCCCGGGCCCGTTGTACCATCCTCTCTAGTGTTTCCAACCGTTATTTGGATGCATACGTGCTCTCCGAGTCCTCCCTCTTCATCTACCCCTACATGCTCGTCCTCAAGACTTGTGGAACGACCACCTTGCTTCGTTGCATCGCCTTGTTGATTGATTTTGGACGCAAGTTGGGACTTGAGATTGACTGGGTCGGCTACAGCCGCAAGAATTTCAATTTCCCTGGAGATCAAGCCTTTCCTCACCAATCCTTTCATCAAGAGCTGGAGTATTTGTACAGCCACAAGAATTTGTGTGAGCGTTTGGACGGCAATGGTTACACCTTGGGTCCTGTCACCTCGGACCATTGGTTCGTCTTTGTAGCTGACCAGACCATCCGTTCACGTTCCCCTGAGATTGATACGGACCGAGTGTTGAACATTATGATGTTTGATATTGACGAACGCGTGGCTGATCTGTTCTACTATGACAACTATGAAAAGCAGCGGGAGGGCGAGACCAAGGAGGATGAGACCCTCCGCATCTCTCGCGAGCAGACCACCAAGTCAGGCATCAGCGAGTTGTGTCCTGGAGCCATCTTTGACCCCCGTGCTTTTGAACCCTGTGGCTACTCTATGAACGCCATTCTGTTCCATTCCTACTCGACCATCCACATCACCCCTGAGTCAGGCTCCAGCTATTGCAGCTTCGAGACCAACCAAAAGGTGGGATCTTACAAGTCCTTGATTTCGAATGTCTTGCGCACATTCCGTCCCAAGCGCTTCGTCATGACTTTGATGGCCGATGAGGCTGGATTGAACCAGTTGAAGGAGAATCCATTGACCGCTTCTGGAATAGAGTCGAAGATTGCTGTTCCCGTCTCTCGTGACTGCAAGGATGTGATTGGCAAGAGTATGTTGTACAAGCGAAGCAGCATGGCTTCCATCAAGGTGGAGGATGATTGCTGCTGCTTGATGGGCAACTGGGTACAAACTGAGGTCTCCCCTGCCCAGCTTCGTGCCAATAAGGGCCGAGGCATGAGTGTCGCTTGAAGAATTTGCAAGAATCCAAATGTTGTGTTTTTTGCCTTGAAGATCCATGATGGAATAATCGATGTTATGTAGGATTCTCTATTCGTACGGTGCCTCGTTGATCTAGATAAAAGTAGAGACGCGCTTGACTAGGAATCCATGGAGCCCGGGAGCAGAGAACCTGTCTTCGTGTGAGCGCCATCTTGGATCCCATAGGCTGATAGGTTTGACCAAGACAACGGTCCACCCAGAGGGTGGCATGCACAGATTGAGACCAAGCCAAACCCAAAGCTGGTTTCAACCGCGACTGATCCCCTGTGACGCCGTAATCGGTGGTTGCTTGGTTGAGAAGGACAATGGCCACTTGCCACTCTTGTGCCAACTTCTTCAAGCGAGACGACAGAACAAATAGAGCTTGAGCCCGCTGTACGTGATAGTTCTGGGAAGGCGTTTCCTCAGGAACCCGAAGCAACTCGGCCATGTCATCAAGCACAATCACCGAAATATTGTTGTTGGAACCAAGGTTCTTGTGTAACCGAGGCAGTGCGTTCTCCACGAGGTTTGTCAATTCCTCCAGGGTGGGAACCCATCGAAGGAACAAATGATCCAACCATTTGTGAGAGGTGGCATTGGTTCGTGCTTGAATCATCTGCGAAATCCGTTGGATAGGAGGATTCCGATGTGTGTGTAAATAAAGAGCTTGTTGATCCAGCAAGAGTTGATCGACACAAAGAGTCCAAGCCATTTGCGTCTTGCCTGCCCCTGCAGGCCCAGCAAGTTCTGTCAGTGTTCCTGGAGGCAGTTTCCATTGTTGTAACAGAGCCACGGGAGGTCGCTTGGAAGTATTTTGCTGTTGTATTTCTTGCAATGCCCATGCCGACACGGGTTCCACGGACCCTGGGACCCTCCGCGACGTCGTCATGGTGGATGATGGGAAAGACTTCGTACGTATCTGTTCCGACGTCATCGCACCGATTCCTCCAGATCAGCTCAGATTTGGCGCGAAGTTGGATGCAGGCCAGACGGTCAAGTTCACGCCAAAATAGGGATAGCGTATCTGTGGTACAAGTTCTACACGAACCCAGGCTGGTCCTCCTCGAGGCATTCTGTCCCAACTCGCATTAATTTCGGACGTCGGCATCAAAAAAGCCACGCAGCAGCACACCTTGACCACCACCATGGCTGCCCCAATGCATGTATTGAAACGCGATGGACGACGCGAGTCCGTTCACTTTGACAAAATTACGGAGCGTATTGAGAAGCTCTGCTACGGATTGGAGCGCAAGGTATGTACAGGATACTTGCAATCAAGGCGATGACAAGGATACAGAACCATGCATGGTCTCACCGCATTCTCGTTGTGACTTTTGCAGCATGTCGATCCTGTTGTCATTTCCCAAAAGGTCATTCAAGGAGTCTACCCTGGTGTTACCACGCAAGAGTTGGATGAGTAAGTTTCTTGATGTGTCACTTTCTCTTTGTCATTGTCGTCTTGATCTTGTGCAACTCACCGACACTTCGACGCACTATGACACTCGGAACAGATTGGCCGCCCAAACTGCCGCATCTTTTGCCACCCAACACCCTGACTACTCCATTTTGGCTGCTCGCATTTCTGTCAGCAACTTGCACAAGGAAACCACTGACAAGTTCTCTGACCTTACTGAGAACTTTTACAATTACATCCACCCCAAGACTGGTCAGCCTGCCTCCCTTGTTGCCCAGTCCTACTACGACACTGTCATGAATAACAAGGATGTTCTCAATGCTGCCATTCGTACAGAGCGCGATTTCGAATATGACTACTTTGGGTTCAAGACCTTGGAGAAGTCGTACCTTCTTAAGATGAATGGCCAAATTGCTGAGCGACCTCAAATGATGTTGATGCGTGTGGCTTTGGGAATCCACGGTGACGACATTGAGCGAGTCTTGGAGACCTATGACTTGCTCTCCAGCAAGTACTTCACCCATGCTACTCCTACCTTGTTCAACGCTGGAACTGAGAATCCTCAAATGAGTTCTTGCTTCTTGTTGACCATGAAGGAGGATTCCATTGACGGAATTTATGACACCCTCAAGCAATGCGCCGTCATCTCCAAGTACGCTGGAGGTATTGGTCTTGCTGTTCACAACATTCGGGCTTCCGCATCCTACATCCGAGGAACCAACGGAACTTCCAACGGAATTGTCCCCATGTTGCGGGTCTTCAACAACACTGCCCGATATGTCGATCAAGGAGGAGGCAAGCGCAAGGGAAGCATTGCCATTTACTTGGAGCCCTGGCATGCGGATATCTTTTCCTTTCTGGATCTTCGCAAGAACCATGGAAACGAAGCCGAGCGTGCTCGGGATTTGTTCTATGCTTTGTGGGTTTGTGACTTGTTCATGGAGCGTGTCAAGGCCAACCAACCTTGGAGTTTGTTCTGCCCCAACGAGGCTCCCGGTCTAGCTGACTGCTATGGAGATGAGTTCGTCGAACTCTACGAGCGATATGAGCGTGAGGGACGTGCCCGTCAGACTTTCCCTGCTCAACAACTATGGTTTGCCATTTTGGATTCTCAAGTCGAGACTGGAACTCCCTACATGGTCTACAAGGATGCCGCCAACCGCAAGAGCAACCAAAAGAACTTGGGAACCATTCGCTGCAGTAACTTGTGTACCGAGATTTTGGAGTACACTTCCCCTGATGAGGCAGCCGTCTGTAACCTTGCCAGTATATCCTTGTCCAAGTTGGTCCGACCGGCCCAAAACACGCAAGGCAACTCTCAACCCATCTTCGACTACGACAAGCTCAAGGAAATCGCCATGGTTGTCACCCGCAACCTCAACCGTGTCATTGACCGCAACTACTACCCTATCGAGGAGGCTCGCAAGGGTAACATGCGCCACCGACCTATTGGAATTGGTGTACAAGGATTGGCTGATGCTTTCATGATGATGAAGTTCCCTTTCGAGTCTGAGCAAGCCAAGAACATGAACAAGTTGATCTTTGAGACTATCTACTATGGAGCTGTCACTGCCAGTTGTGAGTTGGCCAAGCAAGATGGACCATACGAGAGCTTCCCCGGATCTCCTGCCAGCAAGGGAGAGTTCCAATTCGATATGTGGGGTGTTACTCCTAGTGGCCGATGGGACTGGGACAGCCTCAAGAAGGAAGTCATGGAGCATGGAATGCGCAACTCGTTGCTTGTCGCTCCCATGCCCACTGCTTCCACAGCTCAAATTCTAGGAAACAACGAGTCCACTGAGCCCTTCACCAGCAACATCTACAACCGTCGTGTGTTGGCTGGAGAGTTCACTGTTGTCAACAAGCACTTGCTGCGAGACTTGACCAGCTTGGGTATCTGGAACGATCACATGCGAAATCAAATCATTGCCGACCGTGGAAGTGTTCAGAACATTACTGAGATCCCTAAGCACCTACGCGATGTTTACAAGACTGTTTGGGAGATTCCTCAACGAATTATCTTGGATATGGCTGCTGATCGATCACCTTACATCTGTCAAAGTCAGAGTTTGAACATTCACATGGCCGATCCCAACTCGTCCAAGTTGACATCCATGCACTTTTATGCTTGGAAGAAGGGACTAAAGACTGGAATGTACTACTTGCGAACAAGACCAAAGGCTGATGCCATTCAATTCACTGTGGATAAGGAGGCTCTTGCCGAAGGCAACCGCAAGGCCCTTCAAGCCAAGGAGAATGTTGTCGGAGCTTCCCCTGCTCGAATGCCTGCCAAGCCTCTGGTGACGACATCAGCACTGGGACAAGCGGAACCAGAGGAAGAATGCCTCAACTGCGGAGCCTAGACACTTCCGCGAAATGTTTCGTGAATAGTAGGGAATGGGTCCTGTATTTCAACAAACCATAGTTTTAAATGTTGCTAGTTTTTATTCATATCACTTCATATGTTGTTGTACTCTTAGCCAGTCTTTGACTAATATTTATCGGCAAGTCGATCATTCGAATCATCGTTAATATAATACTATCACACTGTCATACAAGTAATTGAGTACAACTTCATGTTTCTCTCACAATGAAAAGGTCATTATGAGTTGACGCTCGGTTCGATAGTCTGGGTGCAAGTTTGCTGAAGGAATCAAGGCAAAATCACGAAACTCCCGGGCAAGCTTCAAGAACAGCGGTGTTCCTTCGCGTTCTCTACAAACACCGGCCACAACGCGAGTGTGTCCCTTTGATCCGTACTTCTTGATCATGTCAAACACACCCTCTGAATGGCACCCTTCCAAACTGCAATCCGTAACCACAATCATATCGAAGCATGCCTCTTCACCGGGCAGAAATAATGACGAGAGGGAATCAGAGGCACTATACCAGTCAAGTTCGCGACATTTGACTTTCCCACGAAGCAACGTCCCACTGGTTAAAACCAAGTTACGGTCGCATGAGCTTCGGAGATGGTCGACTGCCACTCCGTATTCAGTTGAAAGTACAGCAGCTCCCATTTTTGCCAAACAAACACTGAGTAACCCTGTTCCGGCTCCCAATTCCAAAACTTGAACCGGTCTCTGGTCGGTAGATGGATCAACTTGCAAATTCAAAGCCTTGGCAAGATTTGGAATACCATCACAGCTAGAACGATGCTCAATCCACTTGGCCGTAGCGACGGCACAATCCCAAACACGAGTGGCGATCATGGAAGTATCTTCCTTGATCACAACTTGATCATTTTCACCAGAAGAGTTGATGATGGGAAGCTTGTATTCATCAAATTCAAAGACTACGCCTCTTCCGACTTCACGTTCCCAACCAAGGGGTTGTGGTGGGGGAGCAGTCAACCTATTGAGCAAGCTTTGTTCAAAGCCTGGGTTCGCTTGTAACATAGACATCTTTCCCATGATGGATTAATCATCAAAGGATACTACTCAAACAGCTTCGGTAATAATGCAAACGTTTTGGTTCTTGATTTGATGGGATGATGTGTCTTGGTTCCTGTGAGATCAAAGAGACCAAAGATATATTTGTTCCAAAGACAAAGACCTGACGTGGTCATTTTGGCTTTGGCCATTTTCATTGGTCACAACGCGATTACCAAGATTCGAGTTCCCATCATACGAGGTCCATAGGATTGACTCCGTCGAGTACGTGAGCCAACCACTGCCACCAAACAACACACCAACATCTTCTACCCAACATTCTCAGAAACCAAACTGCCATTGCAGCATAGATTCTGACACAATGGGAAAATCAAGAAAACCTAAGGCTAAGCGCGCTACCCAAAACACACAGCAGTACAATAAGGATTCCAATTTCGTTGCCGATGCTGGGCCTGGGTGCTACATTGTTCCCCTGCGAGGTTCCAGGACTCGCCCTTCTTTCTTTATTGGATGGGAGGATGTAGATCCAGATGACTATGATGGCATGGAGGTTCCCGATGTTGCAGTGGATGATGAAGAATTGACTCTTTCTTTGTGTAATGTTGATGACACAATCAAGATTGCATATGTGTCCGTTCTCGGAACAAATCTCGTTGGGGCAGATGGAGTGCGTCTGAAATCTGGAAAGACAGTCAACAACCAAGGCGAATCTACAGACTGTATCACTTTTATTGTACATTGCCCCCCTCGCGTATTTTGTCATTTGTGTTACCTGGATGTGCTTCCTTCCAAGTTCGACATGTCTGAACTACGCATCGAAAGCGACGTCCAAGTTTGGAACGAGCATCCTCTTCCGAACGATGAACATCCCCAGCGAGTGGGTTTTCCTCTGGAAGGGGGGCCCTTTCTGTGTACTCAAGGAGAAAATGGCAGTTTGACGCATTTTTTCTCAGGAAATCTGCATGCTATTGACTTTCGTTGTCCTGTCGGCACTCCACTACTAGCGGTCGGTAACGGGCGCGTACTGGAAAGCAAAGACTCTAATACCTTATCAGGAGTCGCTGTATCAAATCTCTTTGAGTGGAACAGTATCCTCATTGAATTGGATGAAGTCCCCACGGCGCAGGATTCACCGATAGGAGGAGGCCCGTTGATGGTGGAATATGTCCACATTCAAAAGTCGTTGGTTAAACCAGGCGACCGCGTTGCTGCTGGCCAAGTAATTGGGCATAGTGGAAGTGTTGGTTTCAGCCCCGAGCCCCATTTGCACTTTTCAGCGTTTCGAAGTGCCGAGGCTTCGGCTCCAACTGTCCGAGTGAGGTTCCAAGGATCTCCTGGTGAACGTGGAAAAGATGACTCATTTCTTCCTCGGGCTGGTTGTTGGTACGACAAAAGTGGTTGCACTGGAAAAACATGATTGATATCCAATGTGCAAGCAACTAGCGCGACGAAGGGATGCTGATTGTGTTTATTATCTACCTTGTAGATGACTTACACTTGCATCCTTCCGTGGTTGCTCGAGCGTTTTTCCACAAGACACCCGGATTTGTGACTCAGACGTGCGTTCGTGTGCCGTTCGTTGAACTTCACAGAGCATGTCAGGGTCCTTGGAATGAGAACACGACAGTGACTACTTGGTGGTGGTCACAAAAGTCACTCTGCCACACTGACAGTGGCGAAAAAGCCAAATCTCGTCTCATTTCAACTACTTTCACTCTCAAAACTCCTAAGTTTTACTAGCCTCATCAAAATGCTCCGTTCAGTCGTTGGATTGATTGTGATTCTCGTTTCAGAGTCACATTTCTCTGAGGCGTTTCTTGCTCCTGTTTTGGCCATCACCTCGTCGTCGCGGCTCCGTGAAGGATCTCTTGGGGCCCAAGCCAAAGCGGTTACAACTCCCAGTTTCGAGGAATATGACCCTGAGTTGGCTGCCATGATTCACGCAGAGGATGAAAGACAACACAAGGGATTGGAGTTGATTGCTTCAGAGAACTTTGTAAGCAAGGCTGTGCGGCAGGTGTTGGGAAGCTGTTTGACAAACAAGTATAGTGAGGGAGGAGGTGGGTATATTTCATACATTTCACTGATTGATGACATATCTCCCGATCTCTCACATCTGTCTGTTGATAGTTGGTCACAGGTATTACGGGGGAAACGAATTCATTGACCAAATTGAAAGTTTGTGTATGGACCGGGCGCTTGCGTTGTACGGATTGGACCCATCCGCATGGGGTGTAAATGTCCAGCCATACTCTGGATCTCCTGCCAACTTTGCAGCTTATACTGCCCTTTTGCAACCCCACGACAGAATCATGGGTTTGGATTTGCCATCTGGAGGACATTTGACACACGGGTTCCAAACTGGAAAGAAAAAGGTTTCTGCCACCAGTGTGTACTTCGAGAGTATGCCATACGTCGTGTCTGTTGAAACTGGACTGATTGATTACGATGAGATGGAAAAGCGAGCTAAGATGTTCCTTCCCAAATTGTTGATTGCCGGAGGCTCTGCTTACCCGAGAGAATGGGACTACAAGCGCATGCGGGAGATTGCTCACTCGGTTGGAGCTATGCTAATGGTTGACATGGCACACATCTCTGGATTGGTTGCTGGAAAGGTGGCTGCAAGTCCTTTTGACTATGCTGATATTGTAACAAGTACAACGCATAAGACCCTTCGTGGACCTCGCTCGGGTATGATCTTTGCCAAGGCTTCTCTCATGGACAAGATCAACTCTGCCGTCTTCCCCTCTTTGCAAGGCGGCCCTCACAATCACCAAATCGGAGCACTTGCAGTTGCACTTAAGGAGGCCAGCCAACCAGAATTTGCACAGTACGCACGAAACATTGTAGCTAACGCCAAAGCCTTGGCCCAAGGACTGCAAGAACGGGGCCACACCTTGGCCACTGGTGGAACCGACAATCACCTTTTGCTTTGGGATCTTCGACCAATTGGGTTGACCGGTGCCAAGGCAGACAAGGTTTTGGAACACGTCAGTATAACTGCCAACAAGAACAGTTTGCATGGAGATGTTTCTGCTATCAACCCTGGTGGTGTTCGCTTGGGAACGGCAGCCCTGACAACACGCGGGTTAAAGGAAGCCGATTTTTTGCAGGTAGCACAGTTCCTCCATGAAGCCAGTGAAATTGCCCTGAAGGCAGAGGCACTGGCCCAAGGGGTTGTAAACGAGGACTATGCCTCGAAGGATTCTAAGAGAAAGTCGAAGAAGGTACTACTAAAGGACTTTGAGGCGATTCTGGAGGGAAATGCCGAGGTGAAATCTCTGTTGTCTGCTCTCCAAGAAAAGGTGGAAGAGTTTTCCCTCGGGTTTTTCATGCCTGGGTCGGCTTAACTCTCTGAGATTGTGTTACCGTATTATTAGTAATAAGANAAGAATACTCGTTACATCTACAAGCTTGACTAGTATGACTAAGGTGGGATGTCAACATCGTCAGACGTTATGATGACGTTAACTATGCCCGAGAACGAAATTCCCGAATATCATCGAGAGCCCAACGAACGCCATCTTCCACTTCTTGGGATCCACTTCACCTGTTCGTAAACGCCAACGGCAGTAGTTCACAAAGGAACTCGCATGCGCCTGGGTCTTTTTGTAACAACTGCATCAGTTGCGTTGAACATTGTACAAGGTTTTCTTCCTATTGGATTTACCTACAAAACCGCCCCTACCTTTACAGCGCCACAAACACACACAGGAATCTTCCCACTATTATCAAGAACAAAATCGGCTTCCGCTGTCATGGCTTCAACGTACGATAGCGACAGTGATGAGGCCTCTTTCCGTCATCGATCGGCTAGCAACTCTATTGGCTCAGCCAGTGAGGCTAGCAACTACCGAAGAACATATTCTTCCGCTGATGTGTCCCCTGACCGATACGAAGAGTTGATTCGTGAAGTGGGGCTTGAAGGCAAGCTCATGCATGCCTCCAAGCTCCCACCCCGACAAAAGATGTCTTGTAGAGATATCTTCTGTAATCGCGAACTTCGAATGGCAAAGATTTCTTCGGTAGGTTTTGATATGGATTACACCTTGGCACAGTACCATCAGCCAGCATTCGATCTGTTGGCGTTTAATGGCGCCAAGCAAAAAATGGTGGAAAAGCTGGGATACCCTAAAGAAGTCCTCGATTTTGAGTACAATCATACGGTACGTACTACTTTTTGCATTTCCCCTTGTTTGCGTTGATTGTGCTTTGAGAGCGCTGACATCTGGGCCATTTGTGTAGCACTGGACTCGGGGACTCATCATTGATACCGAAAGGGGAAACTTTCTCAAGATTGACCGTCACCGGTATGTAAGGGTTGCCAACCATGGATTGACTGAGATTTCCTCGGCACTGCGCAAAGAGCTTTATTCCAAGAACTTCAACAAGGTAGGTCAGGTTGCAAGGTGTCTCAAACAACATACATGCACTCATGACAACTCCTGTTCTAGGTGGAAAGTTTTACGGAAAAGTCGTACATTAACATGGATACACTATTCCAGTTCGTACATGCCCATTTGTTTGCTTTGCTCGTGGAGATGAAAGATCGGTCAGAACACGATTTCTTCAAAGGCAAATCATACGCTTCCATGTACAAGGATATCCACACCTGCGTAGATTTATGTCATCGAGATGGTCACATCAAGGATGAAGTGGCAAGGAATCCAGAGAAGTACGTGGTTCTCGATGAAGGCATGATTTCTATGCTCCGGCGTTTCCGTGATTTTGGGGTCAAGACTTTCCTCTTGACCAACTCGTTTTGGGACCACACTTCTGCTGTGATGAACTTTCTATAGTAAGTTTGGTCTTGCTCGAGTGTGTGTTGAATTGAAATGAGATGTTGTCTGACTAAACGTTTTGTCAGTCATGGCAAGAAAGTTGACATGGACCTTCAACGCAAGAATGAATGGATAGAACTCTTTGATTTGTGGTACGTTTACGTTCTGCTGTCCTCAGTTGGCTGGTTGTCAATCCTTTCTGACCTTTTCTGGTTTACAGTATTGTTGGATCCTGCAAGCCAGCATTCATGTTGGATAAGTATCTCCAGCTATACAGACTAAACACCGAGGACGGCTCTTTGCTGAACACAGATGGACTATATGAAATTGATGCCCTTGGCGAAAACGGAGCACAGAAATTTTTGGATAGAGGCAAGGTCTTTCAGGGTGGAAACTGGCAACATTTACACAAGATGCTAGAAGTTGACTCAGGTGACGAAATCCTGTATGTGGGAGACCACTTGTATTCGGATGTTTTGCGATCCAAACGAACGCTGGGTTGGAGATCATTGTTTATCATGCCCGAACTTGAAGATGAAATTCGTGTGTTTCACCATAAACTCCCCATGCGCTTGAAAATTGAACGACTCCGATTGTTGCGAGAGGAGCTACTAGCCAGGGCTGATGAGTTGCGCAGTGGTCTCGACGCTGACAGTCCAGAGACGAAAAAGTTGTTGAATGAAATGAGCCACGATGATGGACTGTTGAAGTCAGCTTTGGCGGAGCTTGCCTCTCGCTGGCACGCAGCGTTCCACCCAATCTGGGGAGCCATGTTTAACGCAGGTTATCAGGGATCTCGGTTCGCGTTTTATGTCGAGAACTACGCATGTCTCTATACTTCCAAAGCTTCCAATCTTGGATTGATTTCAAAGCAGAAATGCTTCAGAACAGCAGTGGAGTTGGTGCCCCATGACCGCATGCTTGCGCTCGGTGCAGAGCTTCTTCCAACGGATCCTCTAGACTCATGAAATGCTCCAATGATATCAGCCTAAGAGGAAACTTGAAAACAGATCTTGCCATCTTGCAGTAGTGTTTCGAGCTTTTGTTTTCGTTCGTCCTGGGGACAGGCATCTAGCAGTAGGGCTTTGGCAGTATTCCATCCAGCTTCCTGGGCTTCTGCTACTGTCATTGTTGTATCGAGATATGACAAAAGCGGAGCAGCAACCACTGCTATCACACCTGGTACGACGGCGTTCCCCAACTGGTGGTATGGTCTAGCAGGGCACAACTTGAACGTTTCTGGGAAACCCTGTAGTCTAGCCGCCTCTCTGGGAGATAGCTTCCTCCAAGACTGGGAAATAGGCCCTGGAACAAACTGAGAAGATACCATGTAGCTTGCGTAACTCGATTGCAGGGTTTTTGTCGGTTGCCGTGTGTCCTTGAGAAACCGGGCCTCTGGGAATTGTTGTGTATACTTTTGTTGTCGAACTTTGGTCAGCTGATGCTCTGACAGAGTAAGAGCCTTCGCAATATCCTCCTTCAGGTCGTACTCTTCGATGTCGCAAAAGCCGCGGCATAGCTGAGGTGCCTCGGGGAAGGGATATTTGTCCATTGACCCAGGCAAATCATTTCGGATTCCAATCAAGTATAGTCTGTTTCTTTCTTGAGGAACCACATTTACCGCATTAACTAGTTGATATTGCATGGTATATCCCGCTTCCTCAAGCGTTGAACAGATAATCTGCAGTGTTTGCCCATCTTCATGTGTTAAGAGCCCCCTCACATTCTCCAGAAGCAAAACTTTGGGGTGCTTCCATTTAACAATGCGAACAATCTCCAAAAACAGTACTCCCCTCGTGTCGTCCAAGCCCAAACGTTTCCCAGATGAGCTGAAGCTCTGACAGGGAAACCCACCAACTAGCATATCATGGTCAGGGATCTCTTGAGCATCAATTCGTGTAATGTCACCCGCTGGCCGATCACCGTGATTCAACTCATAGTTGGTCCGTGCAAAACGATCAATCTCCGAAGCAAAAACACAAGCACCTCCAAGTCGATCCAAGGCAAGTCGGAAACCCCCGATACCGGCGAAAAGCTCGACGTACCGGAATCGGCTCGTTGGTAGGGGTGGGGAAAACGACCCCTTATCGACTGGTGGAGGCTGTTGTTGAGGGCAGGCTGCTACATTGTGGCCTGATTGGCCACACTTTCTACATGTTGCATTGGGACAATGTTTCGCTTTGTGATCGTCGCTACCACAGTGATAACAACCACTTCGACGTTCTTTTTCCTTGGAACCACCCATCATGGCCGAACTTGTGGTTGCCGTCGCACTCAGTCGAAAATCCATTCACGCTCATGACTCGATACCCACAACGAACATACAATAATATTGCTGCCTTTTTACTCTTTATGCTTTACGTTGTAGAATCAACATCTTTTCATAACCCTTGTCACCAGGAGGGCTTCGGACCTTCAATTCTTTGAGCAACACCCAGTCACCATTCCCAAAATAATCGTAAAGAGCTTCGTCTCCATTGGCCCCACCTCGACCCTCAACGACGAGAATGACTGTGTCGTTGTCTCCGGTATCCGATGCATTCACATAGGTCTTGACAATATCAATGGCCATACTTCCAGGAGGAGGATATACCAACAAAAGAGCTCGGCCACGACATGCCCAAGATCTAAGAATCCTGATCATATCCGCCTTAGTTTCCAACTTTGTCACCTGACCAAAGTAGTCGTGATGTGGCTGAGTATAGGCATTGTAAATATGGGTATTCAGGGGAAGGTTGGAAAAGTCGTCATACGCCAGGACGAAGTCAAAATTCTTGGGCTTGGTGTGACCTGACGAGGAAAGCTGCTTCAGGTATGCCTCTGAAATAGCGCGGGCCCATTGACCATGTCCTGCTCCCATTTCAACGATTCCTCTAGAACCGCAAACATCCAAAATTGATTCCAAGACAGCATCAGTCCAACCCGTACAACCATACTGAAGCAGGAAATCCTCGCGCTGTTGTGCAGTGACTCCCTTTCCATAGGTCACCTCGAAGAGTTCTTCTCCCAAGGCCTTCAACTTTTCTGGATTTCCTTGGAAGGAAGGGGCCTTTTCCAAAAGCTCTCGCATTTTTTGTTCGTCACGTTCGCGTTGTTTGATATGTTTATTTGCGAGTCGAAGGGCGGGGTCGTTGGGGGTCAAAAGCCTGGGCAATGGAAGCGGGACACCAATCGGTGCCAACAAATTTCGTCGCCACCAGGATGGTGGAGAAGCCTTCGACAATAGAGGATCAGAATATTCTGACTCTTGGGGCACAGGAGTAGAAGGTGCTCCTTGTTCGCAGGTTGTTACTTGGAATGAAGAAGTAGTCCAAGTGCCCTTCCATGCTGGGTTGATGTGATTCTCGGTGGTGCTTTCACTACAAGTGAATCCAGCAGCTGCTGCAAGAGTTACAGCTGCAGCAACTTGCCGGGGATATGATTGTAGCATGAGTGTGGATTTCATGATGAATTGAATAAAGAATGTCGGGTCCTTTCAATACAATAGGCCTTGATTGCCTTCAAATCTTTTTTGTGGTTGTTGTCGATCCTTGCCACTTGCCAGTGGTCGATCTCTTGATTTTGGGATTGGTACCAAACTCCGTACAAAATCACGTTGGACATCGCCGCTACTTTGATCCCGTTTGACGTCACAAAAGATGTTTTCACACCGACCGGGGCAAGTAGACTGTTGCCCACCACCACACAACTTTCGTTTGGCCATGGAGAAAGGCTCCATGTGAGCACAGTGAAAACATACATGCTGATTCATCGAGTTTCCACGTGTCGCTTGGTGCTGTGGTTGCTGATTACATTCATCGTTTCTGTTGCATCAAGTAGCCCCCTCTCAAAAGTCATTTCACATGGACCAAAGATTGAACATGTGAAGCAAACACTTTGTTCAAGGATGGACCATGTGTTAAAGGGCAAAAGAATGTCAGATTTTCAGTACCAAGATGCAAACCACAGGAAAGTGATGTTCAGTTCTTTTCGCGACGAAGAAACGATGAGTCAATCTGATCGCAAAAAGTCCCCAAACCATCTTCCTCTTTTGGGAAAGGTGAACTGGAGTATGGATGGTCCTACCAAAATTTTACAGAATGATCTCGAAGTAATCAAACCAACGACTCTCCGTCTTGTGTTTCGTGCTGTGCGGTTGTTTCTGTTGTTTTTACCAGTGCTGTTGACATTCCCTGTGGCAGCCTTGTCCAAACAATTCCGTCGCTCAGTCTGGTACCCAATGCTCGTACGTTCCTTGGGTTGGAGTGGAGCCGCATTCATCAAATGGGGTCAGTGGGCAGCGACCCGGCCAGATATGTTCCCTGAATCACTTTGCAATGCATTGCAAACTCTACAGAGTGGGGCCCCTTCACATTCCTGGCGATATTCCCAGTCACAAATTGAAAAGGGTCTGTCCATTCCACCCGGTTCGCTGTTGCAGGTATTTCAGTCTATTGATCGCCATCCAATCGCATCTGGCTCGATTGCTCAAATTCACAAAGCTCATCTTGCCAACGGAAAAATGGTCGCGATTAAAGTTCGACATCCAAGCGTTGTCGAGTCGATTGCGCTTGACTTCAAACTCATGGAAGGGGCTGCCACGATGCTGGATTCATGTCCTTTGTGGAGAGGTCCCAACGTCCGAAGCTCCGTTGCCCAGTTTCATCACACCATGGCTTCCCAAGCTTCTCTCCACGTTGAAGCACATCACCTGGAAATACTCAACCACAACTTTAGACATTGGAAGAATGTCAAATTCCCTCGTCCAGTCTTCGCTACATCCTCTATTATTTTGGAAACCTTTGAGCCTGGGTTGATTGTATCAGACTACCTCGATGCATGGGATACTGCAGCAAAACGAAGCAATTTACCAGATGTATCACATGGGTACGAGTTGATTCCCTGGAAGGAAGCGAAATTCTTGGTGACGACGGGAGTCTCTGTCTACTTGAAGATGATTTTGATGGACAATGTTTTGGTAAGTTGCTGTTTTTGTGGCTTGAAAAGCTTCTTCTGGATAAGACAGTTCTTATCTCATATGTCTGTTGAATTCTACAGCATGCCGATTTACACCCTGGAAATATTCTACTCCATGGGTTTGATGGACAACAACACGACAAACATGATAAAGTCCCGGATAATTTACACATAACATTGGTGGATGCAGGAATGGTGGCTCAATTGTCAGACGAAGAGAGCACAAGCTTCATTGGACTTTTGACAAGCCTCGGTGAAGGTGATGGTGTGGCAGCGGCGAACTTTCTGCTGCGATTTTCATCAGCAAATGAGCTCACCTTGGAAGCAAAAGAAGCCTTCCAAAACGACATGGTATCACTGTTTCAGCTTCAGTGTCGTGGATATGGGGCGAACGTGGATGTTTCTAGTGTTCTTCGGGGTATGCTGAGATTGATCAGAAAACATCGGATACAAATTGATGCAAACTACGCTACTTTGGTGATAAACGTATTGAGCCTCGAGTCCTTGAGTCGGCGCGTTTGCCCTTCCTATAATGTATTGGACGCAGCCCGTCCCTTGCTCCGAAGCTACCGCTATATGGTCTTCGATAGGGACGGATATACCCCTCGACGAAGTCCAAAGGTAAGAACTATTATTGTGACCCGTGACACTGGACACTCCGTGTCGTCTCAATGCTCTGTTTCACCAACTCCTCCTCCACCATATCTGCAGCTAACAAGGACGATGGTTCCACTCTTGCTAAGTGGAAGAAAGCGTGCCATGGATGATGCTTTTTTTCGAAAGCAACCCGAAGGAAGTGCCGCTGAATTCTGCTAGTATAGAGCTACCGAGCAACTGCTCTTATGTCGCATGACATCCTTGATATCAATGCAGGAACGGAAGCATTGCCCTGTGTCATCTAGCATGTATTGGGTGGGGGCTGCAGTAGCATGTTTGGTGAACATCAAGCAAAAGGGCTGTGTCGCATCCAGTTCCAACTCAACTCAACTCACCTCTCCCCTGCCCTAAAATATGCATCCGCCAATCATCTACTAGTACTCTCTAAAGAAAGGAGTGAGCATCTTTTCTGGGGCTAACCTAGTTTCTCACCATTTCGTAGGATGGCTAACGTTATTGTTTTCCTTCTATTTTGTTGTTGTATCCTCGAAACTACAAACTACAACGACGAGTAGCGGACTTTTTGTCCAATCAGATATTCAGCGGTGTGTCAGCCCCACGTTTGACGTTCGCTTTGACGTCAGAGCGATCTGTCACCTCCGGGTAGCCTACAGCGAATGACCAAATCGGAACTATTTTTGGAGTTCTTCAGAGCTTTCCTGATTGACTGTGAATTGTCTTCACCACCGTCAACCTCCCATTCACTTGGTGACAATGGTGCAAAAGTTTCCTCATAGGCTCCTTCAGGGATCCAAGGTCCCACGTGAAGTGCGTGATCTGCTTCAGCTTCCTGACCAAAAGTCCCTGGATCTCTTGAAAGCAAGCGGGCGACGAGGTGCTCCCAAGTATGTCAAAGGAGTGAAGAATGGCAACTTTTTCAAGGTCAAGATTCCACCACCTAAGAAACCTGTGGCCACGATCCCCAAACTTCCATCTCCCACTCCCATGCCCAAGCCTTTGTCGAAGCCTCCTGCTCCGGCAGAAGCTACCCCACGAACTGTTACCAAGTGGTTGAGATCCAACGGCCCTATCTTAATGCTCAACTTTGGATCCATGTGTACCCTTTTGGGTTTTATGCGGTCCGACGTTCTAGAGCTCCGATCGTTGGCGCTTACAGGAAACGTCATGTTCATTCTGTACGTACTTCAACAAAACCCGGTTTTGTGGGCCAGTATCGGTTGGTCTAGTACTTTTGCGTCTGTCAACTTGTACAACATTATCAAAATTCTCCATGAACGCAACGCGGCCGTTCACATGGACGAAAAGGAGCAAAATATTTTTGTTTCGCATTTCATGAGTCATGGAGTTACGCCCAAACAATTTGAAAGGATCATGAAAAAGGCAAAGAAAGTCAATTTTCCTAAGGGAGATATTGTCGTTCGTTCCGGTCAGAGCTTGGATCACGTGTACCTAGTTGTTTCTGGATCGACTCGAGCCTTGGTGCTAGGCCGCTTTGTTACAGCCGCTTCGACCAATGCCAAAACGAAGCGAGATCGCCATGCGGGAGGTGACAGTGGTGCCTGGATCGGTGAAATGGCGTTTTTGGACAGGTTGTGGGAGCTAGAGCAAGGCAAGAAAGCAGAAGCTGCCGGTCCAGAAGGAACTCCCAAAAAGGTCGTTGGGGCTGCCATCTATACAGTTGAGGTGGAGGAAGATTGCACTGTTTTGTCGTGGTCGCATGAGGACATGACGGAACTCATGAGTAGCTCTGCAGACCTCCGAAGTGCCATGACCAGAGCCATGACGTCTGCGTTGGTTGGTAAGGTCGTCAATCTGACTGTGAGCCGAACGCAAAAGGGCATTCCAAGCTGGACTAGTTGGCTGTCCGATTGGAGAGACAGTGATGCCAAGGTAGAACTCCGCAACGAGCCTCCTCCGGAGGACAACTTGGAACCGCCACCACCAACCCCCTCTATTTCATGAGGCACTACCGGTAGCTTAAGAGGTTGGAAGGAGAGTTGCATTGTGGGATTGAAGATTAGACAAGAAATCAGTCCTCACTATTTCCCCATTCTCCTATTCTGACTGATCGATCTTGGTGCTAGAAGTTCCTAATCATAGTTTGTCTTCTCCTATTCGTATTTTGTCTACCGACTCATGCAGAACTGCCCCGAAGCCAATACTTTGTTCTAGGTGTGATTTGGAATAACTCTTGGCCGATGATTGAGTCATGGTGTAGTCGTAAGGAAACCAAGCGGTGCGGAAGGAAGCTTCATTCAGGAGCGGGACTCCTATCACGATTTGACACTGAGACGTGAGATTGGAGATTCCTGTGTTCGTCTCCCTCACAAAAATATCTCAATCCTTTGTTGTTGGTACAGAGGGTACAGAACTCCTACACACGTTGCAACTTAAGGAGTCCATCCTACGGAGACAACAGAACAATTAGCTGCGCTCAGCACAACAGGTTCCGAACATGTCAAAGAGCACATCCTCGTCTCAGGAATTTGGAGACATGGAAAGTGTTAGCACCAACAACACCAGCAGTAATGCTGGATCCAATGAACTTGGTAACTTCGTTTTGAAGCTGAAGATCAAGGCTTCTGATGGTGAGTCACAAGAGGAGAAGGAACCGGTGACGATGATGATTCCAGTTCTCCCCGTGTGGGTCTGGGGAGGAATTTCATGTCACGTTTCTCCTTGTCTCCCTTGCTGTTCCTTTGATTACTCATGTTGTTTGCTTCTTGATGTTACAGGTACCCCCCAAATCCGCCGCGTGCGTTTGTCTCGCCTCTTGAACGAGAGTGGAGGAGTGAGCTATCAAGAACTAGTCGGGCTTACCCTCACGTTCACCTACCCCGAAGGATCCAAGGAGGACTTCCACGTATCCTTGACCTACTTTGATGCTGATGATGACACCATTACCATTGCTTCCGATGAAGAGTTGCTCGATGCGATTGAGCAATTCAAGGAAGCCAAGGTTCTCAGGATCACCACGGAGGTCAAACCAAAGGCAGCAGCAACTTTCAGAGTCTCGGATCGTGGCACCAGCACTGCTGATGCCGCTGGATTCCACCACAGGCCACACCGAAACGTCTTGGGATCTGTAGTCGGTGCCCTCTCCAGTGCTGTTTCTCAGGTACAAGACACCTTCACTACTGAGGAAGGCACGGCGCCTCCTCCTCCTTCGGCTCCCCGTGAGCCCGAGCCTGCATCTGAGAATGCGAATGCGCAAACAACCGCGAGTGCTCCCGCCCCTGCCGCTGACGATGCGGAAGAGGATGAGGATAGTCCAGAGTTGTTCATTCACGGCCGCCATACCTGCGATAGTTGTCTTGTAACGCCCATTGTTGGCAAGCGTTACCATGCCGACAACATCCCTGACTATGATCTTTGTGAGAAGTGCTACTCGAACTACACTGGAAAGGACATCAAGTTTTCGTCTGTTGAACTTGACCGTGATCGTGCCTTCCAACTTCGCTGGCGTCGCCGCCAAGAAAAGATCAAGTTGTTCAACAGGAAGCGAGGAGGTCCTAGATGCAACCGCCGACCCTTTCGTGGGCCCGGACACGAGAAGGTTTCTGTCCCTCCGGAAGTTGCGGCCAAGCACGTGAAAAAAGAACCCACAGGTGCTGCCAAGGATACGAAGGACGCTCCAGGATGTGGCCCTCCACCACCTTGTCCTCCGCATGGGCCACCTCCTCCAAATTGCCATCCTCCTCCACCTCCTCATGGCCCTCCACATGGACCGCCTCCTCCAGGGTGCCATCCTCCTCCACCTCCGCATGGCCCTCCGCACGGACCCCCACCTCCTCCACCGCCACCTCACTGTCCACATTTTGGACCTGATGGCTTTGGGCCTCCACCACCATTCGGCCCTCCACATGGACCTCCACACGGACCTCCTCCTCATTTCTGGCATGGCATGCACGGTGCCCATCATTTCATGCACGGAGGCATGAAACATTCTCACGGCCCATTCCCTGATCCAATGTTCATGGGTATGGGCCCCCCTGATGGTTTCCCTCCCCAGGCCCACTTCGCTCCACATGCTGGACGTCGTCGCCCATCCGAACGTCACAACGATGACGATGACTTGAAGGAAGCTATCCGACGTAGCCTCAAGGATATTGCATTGGCCAAGTTCAAGAATGTTCAAGATGCCAAGGCTCCGCCACAAGAGGCAAAAGCTCCTGTCGTTGAGCCCAAGGTCACTGAAGAGGTTGAGGTCGTTGTTGAATCGAAGGCAGCAACGACCAGCACCGAAACTACTACCGAAGACGATTTGAAGCTAGCAGTTGAGGACACTATGGAGGTCGACACCTCGGCTATGGAAGAGGCCATGGAGACAACCAGTGTCGACTCGGAGAAACTCCTTGCTGAAGATGAAATCGTGGTCCCTCCTGTCGAACCTGTTGACGGCACCCCACGAAGCATCAGTCGCGACGAGTCCTACGAGTCTGAAGCTGCCGGAAGTGGAGAAGTTGCCGAAGCCATGGGTGCAACTCTTGATAAAGTTGCTGGAATGATCAGCGAGATTCTGGTTGAAGCTGATTCTCCTGCAAAGAAGGCACCGGAGGCTACTAACAAGGCCGATGAAGCCGCCACTGAAGCTCAAGGTACTTTGATCCTCGAAAATACGAGTTCTGCCGACAAGAAGGACAAGGAAGAGAACGAATGGGAAGTTGTTGACGACGTTGAGGACAAGTCATCCCAAGGTGACGACGGGATTGCCCGTGCAGCTTCGATGTTAGGTTCAGCTCTCTTCAACAGTGACATGAAGGAGTCTGTCAAGAACGAATCGGTTGGAAACGTGTCCAACTTGTCGGATTCGTTCAGCGTTCCTAGCACTGTCCCAACCGTGACCCAACCTTCTTCTGCTTCCCGCTGGCGAGTTCAGTTGGATCAGTTGGCGGAGCTGGGGTTCATCGACGAAGCCAAGATTATCGAGATCATTGAAAGGATGGAAGCTGCCAACATCGGATCTGATGAAGACCAGACATCTATTTCTATCTCGCGTGTCGTCGAAGCTCTCTTGGAGAATTAGGTAAACGTAGTGCCGAAGTATGCGAGCAACGATAGAGTTAGGAAGTCGAGTCCTGCTCACCAACTTAATGCTTTTATTTAGATCTACTTTGTGGAACTAAGATTTGTCCTTTGTGTAGCGCACAAAGGTATGAATAGTATTTCAATCCACGTGTTGAATGAACAATATTATGATACATGATACATTATGGTGAATGACAGCAGGCACAGGAAACTTTCACTTCGAAATCAGCCAGTGGGCTTTCTCGTTGCACACGGAGCTGTTCTTTCAACGAGGTAATCTCTTCGGAGCCCTTGCAACAACCTCCACCCTTGGCTTCCAACGTACGGATCAGACCTATGAGCGCCCAAGGATTGCGTGGGTGAAACTTCAAGTCCTTCCTAAACACTTCTTCTGCCTCTTCCGTGTGCCCTTGTTCCAACAACAAACCTCCCAGTGCATGGCGAATTGGTTGCATTTTCCCCCAAGGTTCATCTGTTGGAAACATGTTAGAAATGAATGATCGTCACGGAAACTGCAGCTCAAAGACAAGAAACACTCACCAAACAATAGATTGTCTTGCAACTTGACCGCCTTTCGCAGGAGCTCAAATGCTTCGTCAAACTTGCCTTCATTGTAGGCAATCTCTCCTCGAAGCATAACGGCATCCACCGCCAAGAGGTTGGCCACGGTATTGTTGTGTAGAATTCGGAAGGCAGCCTCTGGGTCTCCCCTCAGACTATCCAAAATATTGGCTTCTCGTTTTGCTTCCTCGGTTTTCCCCGTATTGGCTAGAGCCAACCCTTGAGCATACTTGATGGACGATGCTCGGAAAAGCATCAACCGCTTGTTCTTGGGCAACTCAAGCTCCAAAATTTCACTCCATCTACCAAATCGAACCATCACGTGGACATCCAAAGCCGAATAAGACTCCAGATATGCTGCCAAGTCAGGGTTTTCTTCAAAGGCAGATTCACTCAACATTTCCAGGAGCTGTCGACTCAATTCCATTGCTTTGGCTTCATAACCACCCAAAATCGCCCCATACACGGCCATATGGAAATTATGGACAATGTAACCAAAATAGAAAGATTCCCGTCCTGCGGTGGGGGGACTGTTTTGCATGTTTCGCATGTCCGCATCAATAGCATGACAGTTGTAGATGACACAATTCTCATAGTCACCAACCAGCACGTCAATGTGCGTTGGCATGTGAATCAAGTGGCCGGCATCAGGGAATTTATCACGAAGTGGCCTGCAAGCAGTCAATGCATTCCCAGGAGCTGCTGACATTTCCGTGAGATGAACGTACATGTGACAAAGCCCAGCATGTTCCTTGTGTGACAAAAGTGCTTTTTCCAGCATGGTTCTCGTTTCCTCGATATCTGGACTAAGAGGCTTTCCAGAAGGGTAATCGTATAGTTGCCATGCATTCAAAACCATTAGTGACTCGGCAAAGTGGTAGGCAATCTCTGCATCATCAGGATACTTCTGATGCAAATTGCGCATAGCATCTGCAAAGGGTCTGCCAACAATGTCTTCGCTGAGGGAGTGCTGAAGTCCGGGATGACAAGTCAAGGCTCGAATTGCTGTCAATAGCTGAACTTCCACATCCGAGATCAAAGTAAGACCGCTGATATCAGGGCCATTGGCATTGGTCGTAGCGTCTCCATCAGCAGCTCCTTTTTGGTTGGACGAGGGTTTTGATTTTCCTTTGTTTTTGGATCCTTTGCCTTTCTTCCCGCCCTTGCCTCCTTTTCCACCTCCAGATCCACCATTTGTCTTTTTTAGTAGTTTTCGAAGCTCCTCAATCGTTTCCATGGCCATTCGGGAATGTCGCTCGGCCACTTGTTGGCTGGGGAAGACACACAAGAGATCATGCACTGATGCGTCGTTGGGATGGTGTGTTGATTCATAGTAAGCCTCTCCCTTGAAATTGTAATTTGGACAATGGCACAAGGACAAGAAACCGTGTGCTAGAGCACAGTATTTGGAAGTTTGCAGACACGCCAAGAAACAATGAAATGCCAATTCATGCTGATAACTCATAAGCAGTCGCAAGCCCATGTCAAAGTAGGCGCGGCCCTGCTCGTCAACCAAATTGGAAACATTTTCTCGAGAGTACGATCCCAAATCAATTTTACTGATATCGGGGAAAAGTTCGGCAAAAATGTTGACTTCTGGATGAGCTTTCGGGTCTTGACCCTACAACAATGAGAGAACAAGAGGTGTGCCACCAACCAACAAATGGCGAACTATTCATGAGAAAACAAGACCAGCAACTAGGCATTCGAGAAACCAGCAACAACAACAGAAACATACATGATAGACCCACGCAGGAGTGCAGTCAATGGAGTGGTGTTCATTGATTGTTGCCATGATGGTAATGGGTGTGCAGTGTGCCGCAACAATTCAACAATTCAAACCCTGGCTGAGTGATGATTTGTTTCGACAGTTGTACGTGAAGAAGCGGATTATTGTGTCAGCTCTCTTTTGCCCTTGCATCTCCGTACCGTTCCGACCGCAAGGCGAAAAGCCATGCCCCGACGTACACAGGCAGACGGATCTTCGGTCATAATGAGAACACTTCGCTCACCGCATGTAAGGGCTCGTAGTCAAGAGTATTCACCATGTCGTGACAACACTTAAGCTAAATCCTTCTGTCTGCTGTGCGACCGAAGTACTCTTGGATATCTCCAAGAGAATTTCTCTCCCTAGTTTCGGATGTAACAGAGGGAACTAATAGCTATCATCCGTTCAAACCACACAATAGATCGTAGCACAAAAGTGCTCAAACCTAATAGTAGTTACGAATCCGTCATGACAAAGTCATCTTCCTTCCACTGGACGGTTGGGAACGAATTACCAGGAGTCGGAATGTCCACAACCTCTCCCTTCTTGGCAGCTTCTGCGCTCTGTTTCTTACCCGAGACGACACTAGCCTTGTCCGATTCTCCCCCAATGGTATCCCCATCATTTCCAGATTCACCCACTTTGGCCGTCTCTGCAGCCAACTTTCGTTTGTGAATGTTTTGACGAGCCCGTCTCAGCAACTTCTTGACATATTCGCTGTCAACTGGAGTGAGGAGATTCTTTGGGAATTTTGCTATTAGCGTATCGAATTTGGATTGTTTCTCTTTCCCGAGAGCAAAGCTCTTGTCAAGGGCAGCCTGTGCGGCACACCAGCGATCATACACTTGGGCATAGTCCGCCAAGTTGTTTTGGAACTCGCGGGGGAATTTGTTGTGATCTGTGTTCTCCAACTCCTCTTTGGAAGGAGGTTTGACAGGTACAGTGACCTTGAATGTGCCTCCAGGGAAACATTCTTTGGGGACTTTGACACGGAGACGTTGACCTGGGTTGTGTGGATTCCTGTACGAGTAGACGAAAGCGTAAGAAAGAATACAGTGCAATGAAAGTGTGCGAGCCACCTGATGTTCAACGTACGTGAATGTGACATCGTCACCAGGTTGCTTGTTTTGCGGACAAGTCAATGACACCTTGAGCTTTGTTTTGCGACGTGGTAGTTCTGCTTCTCCCATTTGATCCACAATATCCGACAGCGTTTTGAAGATAGCATCGACCTTAGCCTTAGCCTTCTTTGCGCGGAGCTTGAGCGTTTTGGGGTCCTCGTCTGACTTGGCAGTTGCACTGGACTTGGTGGACTTTTTGGTTCCGGCGGTCGCTGTGGTTTGTTTGGAGGTACTTGTGGTGGCCAGGGCGTCCGCACTGTCCGTGGACGTTTTCTTCTTCTTGGTCTCGCCGCCTTCTCCGGTTGGCTTTTTACGCTTCTTGGTAGTAGTTTGTTTGGCCTCCTTGTCTTGAAGAGGATCGTAGTCGTCACCGTATTGATTCTCTTCGACTTCCAGATTTCCAACATTGACAAAAAATTCGCCATCATCATCCTCCAATTCTAGCTTGGTTAGAGTTGTGTTTGCCATGACCTGCTCTGCCACATCCCTTTGAAGATCCGTGTCATCAAGGAAACTACCCGAGGAGTATACAGACCCTTGACCTTCCTCCGAACCTCCTTCGTGGACACTTTCTGTGCCAGCCTCCATGACCTCATCGTCGTCCTTCATGGACAACTGCACTCCTCGAACGTACTTGGCCTCGAGATAATCTAGGACAGATCCATATTGATCGGGGCGTGGGACATAGGTAAGCTTCTTTTGCTTTTTGGAAGCTCCTTTTCCATCCTTTTGTCCGTTCTTGTCCAGAAGATCGTCTTCACCCTCGCCATCATCATCGTCGTCCACAGCAGCAGCGTCACCGTGCGATCGATTCTCATCGTCCATATCATTGCGCTGCTGCAGAGCCTTCTTGGCAGCCTTTTTGAGGGCTGGGAATTGTTTGTAAATACTCTGAATGCGTTTGGTACGAGTGTGTTGAATGGCAACACGAAGATCGGCGGCCACGGTCAAGGGAATCACCACCGTGACAGAATCGTGGAAGATCTTGGGGGTTGGTTTGGACTGTTCTCGGATCTTGATGCGTTTGGAAACTCTTCTGGGAGGACTTGCAGGGGCGGAAGGAAGAGTAGAGCTCTTTTGGGATGTCTCGGTCTGGTGAGGTGGGGAAGAGGGAGGCAATGTGTCTTGGGGGGCATTGTCCTCTTGAGGCGTTTCAGTCTCGTCTTTCTCCTTTGTTTCATCTTCCGGTTTGTCTTCCGGCTCTTTGGAGACTGCAGCTTCAGTCGTTTTGGTTTCTTCAACCATCTTTGTTATGGCGTTGTTCTCGTCGACTTGCCAAAGCTGCGGAGGTGTCAATGGAAAGGAAGATTGGGGAATGGCGTTGTTTGGCTTCCTGGGTGGCCATCTGGAAACGTGGGAGGGGCATTTGCCCCCATTTTATTTGGGGATCAACGTACCGCAACCCATTATCCGTCATGACTATAACATCACAGGGAATGAGCAAAGAGTAGTAATGCAATTTAACTGCAATCTCTTGTACAAAATTCTCTTACTTTTAGTGGTACAGTAGCAGTTCGTTACCTATTGTTGCGGTCCATCGCATGAACCACATAATTATATTTGGGGTTTCCAATGGTTGGTTCAGCCCATAATATTGGTCCACAAACATCTCCTTTTAATGCCCACCTCCGGCACCACCGGTGGCCAACAATCGCTCCAAACTCAACCAAATAATAGCAACCATGGCGATGGTAGCTGAGAGGAACCACTTCGCAATTGTCCCAGCTCCCGTGATTTCCTTGTACCAAAAGATACCCCACAGGCCACTCACCAAGATCTTTGTTTGTACCAATGAGTTACCGACGCCTTGACCCAAATAGGTCACAGCGAGGATACTTCCAAACATGGCAATACCCAACAAAACGCCAGCCATGGAACCAGGAAGCCACAGTTGGTCAAAATAGATTTTGGGCATGCTGCCCACCGTGTCCAGGACAGAAAGTCGCATGGAAGCCATATTGTAAAAGAAAATGACAACCCAAATCAAGCAGTTGGTGATAAAGGCTCCACTGGCCATGCTGATGATAAAGTTGGCACCTCCAAAGCCTTCTTCCTTGGCATAATGCAAAGGGACCAACGATCCACCCGTAAAAACACCATTCATGGCAGCTCCCAAAATACCGCATTGTCGTTTGCTAAGAGGAATACCGAACAAGACGTAAAATGCTCCATTGCTTGTATTATCACTTCCTTTTCGCTTCAGTTGGACAGGTTGAGCTGCTTGATCCGTGGTAGGGTCCTCCATAGGGGCAAAGGAAGTAGACGGAGCAGCCTCTTCATGATGGTCAATCGAAAGTATGTCTTGTTCTGTTTGCATCGACAAGGCCGGTGGCGGAGCTGAGTAGCGAGACATCCCAATCAAACCTACGATCAATAAGAGGAATGAAGCCAAGGTTCCGAGTACATCATGGACGGGTTCTTGGAAAACCATAATGCCAAAAATGAAATTCACCATGATCATGATCGAGGCCCATGTTCCGACAGCTACGGCAAGTCCAGCCATGCGGATACCATAGATTCCTTTGGGAGTCAAGGAAAAAATGAGGTTAGAACATGGAAAACAATTGAAGAACCATGCAAAAAACAATGGGTACTACTGGACACTTTCACTCACCTCCAGTTCCCCCCACTACCCAGAGGAGTCCACTCAAAATACCCCACTTGGTAAAGCCAACTTCGACCCCAAAGAAAATGACTCCCCAACTCATAATGAAAACAACAAGCGTTTTGTAGGACTGTAACACTAGTGGATGGACATCAATATGTTTGGTTGCCTTGACGGGTACTCCAAAGGATCCATACGCCAAAGCTGCCACCAAGGCGGCCATCCAGCCACAAGCATCGGTACAAGTTTGAAACATTTTTACTACTGCAACTTGTCAAAGTCTGATGGACTGATAGTAGGGAATGTCTTGGTAATGGAACTTTTTTCCAGTTTTCCGAGGACGAAGGACGAAGGAGACACCTCTTCCTAGACACACAACGCTTCAACGCCTTCCTTGCTGGCTTGGTTCATGATTATGTCAAGGAGGAGGGAGGTGCACCGATGTAACACTGACAATCGCATTAGTCAAATTTTTATCACAAACCACAACCACCCCCAATCTGGCAATGGTCGCGCCAACCTTTTGACGTGGTGGTGAAACCAATACCAATCATTATCCATCACACAATCATGATTCATGATACTAAAAAACGTACCATTTATGTTTCACATGAAACGTAGTTTTTAGCACGATACGATACAGGCCACGCTTCTGTCCGCCCTTTTCCCAAACCCATGCAGTCTGCTGGCATAGCCGTCCGGCAAGCACGCGTGATGGTCATTGATGTTTCAACTTACCGTTAGTAATATCACCTTTCATCATCACACCTGTTGTAGTGGCAGCGCGAGTGAAAGTTTGTGTCACCCACCCACCTTGGTAGAAATGAAACTGCTTGTTTGCATGGTTGACCCTCTATTGTTACTACTTCTTGTTCACAGCCTTGTCGGAAATTCCAGCATTGTGTCAACAACACTGAACATTGAATCACCCCAAAGAAAAAAGTATCATATTATCTGCA
This sequence comes from Nitzschia sp. Nitz4, assembly GCA_013372465.1. Taxonomy (NCBI): domain Eukaryota; phylum Bacillariophyta; class Bacillariophyceae; order Bacillariales; family Bacillariaceae; genus Nitzschia; species Nitzschia sp. Nitz4. The sequence continues at coordinate 4,427 of WXVQ01000030.1, read as the reverse complement.
AGTAGTTTGCATCTTGTTCCGGCGAAGGCCCCGATGCTGTAGCGAGTGCGTTTGCGACTTGATTCCATCACAAGCAAGAATAGCATTTACTCTTCTCTCTTCTTCCGGTATTGTTCAACGCATTGCTGCAAAAGAATAATATCGAAGTTAGTACCGTCGTACGATTGCACATCATTTGTCTGGTGTACATGCTATCAAGCTACCGGTAAACCTGGACGGTTCCGGCAAGGACCACCGTCCTCCGCACTCAAATGCCCTCCTGCTGCTGTACCAGCAGCCGAAAACTAATCCGGGAGGAGATGACTACTACTGTGCCGCAACTCACGAGGAAAAATAAAGAATAAAAAGAATTAACGGAAGCAAGCGAGTAATACTCATGGACGTGTGGCACATGGTGTCAATGTACCGCAGACTGTATGTAGATGCTCGCGTTAGGATACCTACGTTATTTTAATGTACTGTAGCACTGTACCGCTGAAAACAGTATCACAAGTACCTGTACTATCGTTCCTATTAGTAGTACCACCAGCTGCAACAATCTCATCCGTGAATACTGCATGCCACTTTCTGTCTACTACTGAGAGCGGCTACAACCTGTCAAGGGTGGTAGGAGCATTTTCTACCAACCAACAAGCTTCTCATCATCAGAGTCTTGGTCGCTCCCGTCTGCAGGTTAGTTCCTCGCGTTCTTTCGTCATATCCCATAGCTTGAAGGTGACTACGATAAATACACTGGGTTTCCCGACGGAATGGATGTGCAAGATGAGGCGCAAATACCCTATTGCCACAAGTTCTTGATACACTACCGCGTCAACCTTCGGAAAAATCTCGGTGTTCCAAAATCCACGGGTCAAAGGCAAACTGGGGCTTCCAGATGCTTCCCTGAGAGTTCACAAAGGAGAATGCACACCTACTACCATCGCTAGCTATTATTGCCTCGGGACTCTGTAGGCACGTTGGCACTTATGGATTCCCTTTGGGAAGCGGAACACTACCGGTGCTTATTGCTGAAACCGCGGTACCACATTCAACCACGGAAACAGCGTATAATTTCGGGATTGTAAGGCCGTACTATCGCCGATAATACGTCGCATGCGATTTCTCTCTCTAGTACTCATAGCCAGCAACGTTCACACAATATACAACTCAACATCATCGTGAAGGTGGCACTACACAATGTACCTTACCCCTACAGCATACTCTACTTCTCATCTCCCTCTTACCATGACCTCGTCCACAAGCGAAGAAGAGATCAATGGGCGTACAGGGTCAGACAAGTTATTTCCTGGAAAGCTCCATGATATGTTGGACCATGCCGAATCGGAAGGCCTACAACATGTTGTCTCTTGGTCGCCTGATGGCAAATCATTCACAATTCACAAGCCAAAGCAAATAATTGAGATCCTTCCTATGTTTTTTGGACACTCCAAGTACAGGTCGTTTCACCGTCAACTAAATATGTGGTCATTCCGAAGGCTTGGAGAAGGACCTAATAGGGGCGCCTTCACCCATCCCTATTTTATCAAGGGACAAAAGGCAATGTGTCGAACTATTAGTCGTCATCGCTTTCGATCAGTACCAACAGATACGGAGTCTCCCATTGTGGACAACTTCCAGCAAATTCCCTCTACTATCCGTGGTACGGGAAAGGGGATTACCCGAAGTCCATCGCAGGTGTCCTTGGAATCTTCCAACGACGCGCCGACTTCGAAGGAAGAATCTTCGTTTCAACCATTTCTCAGAGATGGAGATGTAGCGACTTTTGAAGGCATGACGTTCCACTTTGTCGGTCGTGACATCGACATCTTTTGAACACAAGACTTCAAACCAACTTGGTACCAATCAAGGGGCACCAAAGGAGCTCGCCTCCCCTGGGCAATCGGGCCCCAAACCTACTGGTACACCCTTGAATCTTTCTTCTACATGAGAGTACAATTGCAGCCACTGGCAGTCTCCGACGACGGCGACAAAACCTCCGAGTCTGTGCGAAAAACATCTCCTGTTCCAGTTGCAAAACAATCGTTAGAACAGCATCATTGAAAGAACGTTTAGCAAAACAGTTATACCCCACTTACGTGAAAATGCATTCAAAGATCGTAGCACGATATCAAATCGCGGTCGGCTTCCGGGTGTTTCGTGCCAGCTTTCTTGCAAAATGTTCTCTAGTCGAACATCCCAATTGCGAGGAATCGCGGGCCTGTCCCCTTCCAAAGCAGCTTTTCTTACCGCAGACAGGCCACTATAGGTTGGCCATGGAGGGTGTCCATCAAGAAGATAGAACAGAATCATCGCATACGAATATACATCCACTGACTCGGAATAGTGCTCGTGCCGATACACCTCAGGTGCCACTGCATGAACATAGGGAATGGGTTAGATGGATCAGGCTGCGACAGACCGCCACATCCGTGCGAGGACTTACTGAATCGATAAGAGCCTGTTTCACCAGTCATCAAGAACTTCTCCGTCTCTAGTTGTCGGGGGTCTGGACGTACTTTGGCAAGACCAAAGTCAGCAACTTTAAGAACGCCACTCTGATCGATCAAGAGGTTTGCAGGTTTCAAATCTCGATGAATGATTGGTGGTCTACATGTATGGAGGTACAACATTCCTTGTGCCAGATGAGTGGCATACATGATCTTTTCCTTCATTTTCATCTTTGTACCATGAATAGAATGCGCCCTGAAAACGTCAAGCAAGGAACACTTCATGAGCTCTGACACCATTACCTCCATATCCTCTGTTGCAGAGTATGCAAGCAACAATACGATGTTGGGATGGCGGAGGGACTTGAGAACAGAGATCTCCCGACGGAAATCGGCCATGGCCTCCTTCTTTTGGTCTTCGCCCATTTCTGCATCATCCAACTCTTTCAAAGCACCATCAACGTCGCCACCTCCTTGTATTTGTTCGTGGACCTGTGCCTTGAGCCACTCTGACCGAATCTTGGCAGATTTAATGCACTTCGCAGCAACCAGAGTTCCCCTCCAGCGACATTTGAAAATTTCACCAAATGATCCTTTCCCGATGCGATCAACCATATCGAGTTCGTCAAAGGCAACCTCAAGATTGGCCGCTTCTCGACGCCTAGACGAGGAATCACCAAGATTGTTTGACCATGTTCCATGCTTGGCCCCCGCTTCTTGCAACAACTTGACACAAGTATTCTTTTTGGCTCGTTGGGCATCGTCCAGAGGGAGGCTACCCCATCGATCTGCTGCATTCACATTCGCTCCCTTGGATATGAGAAGTTCAACAATGTCAGCATGTCCCTCTCCTGCTGCCAAGTGGAGCGCTGTTCTCTTGTCGTAGTCGCCCTCGTCTACTTTGAAATCTCCAAGTGACAACAACAGCAAAACTTCGTTCAAATCTCCATCAGCAGCAGCGGTGATGAAGTTGGTCAAATTGTTGGTTGTTCCACTGGAAGCACCAAGGCTCCGGAGATATTCAATAACCGCTTGGTGTCGATGCCGATGAGCGTCATCCAACGGAGAACCTCCCCACCGATCACTGCGATTCACGCGAGCACCTCGGCTCACGAGAAACTTACAAATGTCAAGGTGCCCCTCACTGGCAGCGACATGAAGAGCTGTCCGTCTATCATAGTCCCTGAAATTGACAAATTTGGGTCTAGCCCTGAGGATTTCTTCCATGGCAATCTGGTTTCCCAAGGCAGCTTGTTGCAACAATTTGCAGCCCTCAGCGAATTCACCTGCTGGCATGTCCAAGTCTTGCCGAGAAGCCAACTGACTACCAGCCACACGGGTGCTACTGTTTCCGAGACTTCGGCGCGACATATCCAACAAAAGACTTGATGGGCTGTGTTTCAGAGGCGTAGTAGAGGGCTTGGGTCCTGGAATAATATCCTCCGGAACCGAATCCGGTTCTTCTTCAGCTACAATAGTGAAACGCTTGTGAACCCCACCCTGAGGAGATCTGATGTTATTGGTGGTTGTCAACGGCATGATTGTTGCTTTGTCCCAATAACTTTGTTGTTGATGTTTGTCAAATCGGAATTCTGAAAGATTTTGTTTTCACAACAAAAGGAATCTGTTTGAGATGAATGACTTTCGGCAACCAAAGGCCGGACCTTTGAATATTTCGACTCAACTGAAAGCGAAGTGCACTTTGGTCGACGGACGCATATCAGACCCACAAATATATACGATAGGTATGAGATGAGCTTGAATGAGTTGCAACCTTCGTCATTCATCAATACTTTCCTATTTTATTAGTATCCTATACTCCCGATAGCCAGGAGACTTCAGATGTCACACCAGAGCAGTGAGGTAGGAATGGAAAATAGCTATCAACACTCTGGTTACCAGTAGTACCGGTTCTGTACTGAGGCGGTCAAATCCCGGAGAAATCGCGGTCAGGGAAGACTCGGGGGGCGACGAGAGTCCAAATGTACAATGTCATCGCAA